>PVKM010034281.1:0-15639 GCA_004027735.1 Carollia perspicillata
TTAATTTCACTTAGTGTAGCCTTCATTTATTCATCTAATTTGTGACCAAAATCAACCAGTTCTGTGAGCATCCTGATCACCAGTGTTTTGAACTGTGCATCTGATAGGTTGGCTATCTCTTGATCCCTTGAAAATATTGGCTCTGGGGCATGATCTATTCTTCTGTTTGAGCCATTTTTGGTCAGGTGGCACCTGTTATGTAGGAGTGGCAGAGCCTTAGGTGTTCACCAGGGTGGGCAATCCAGTCCCTGGGTTGTGAGGCTGTATGTGTATGTAGGGGGTGGGGTCAGAGATGGAACTATGGCATTTGTTCTGTTCCATTCATATTTCAGTCCTCTCTGCCACTTTCCACAAGCAAATTGGGCCCTTCTGGTGCTGGTTCCCAGGTGGGTGGGCTTATGTACATTCTAGGACCCTGTGGGTCTCTCCAATAAACTTTCCTATAAGGCTGGGAGTCTCTCCTGGCACCTTTTCAATCGGTGCTTTTAGGCTGTATTTCCTGTCACTGGGGCCCTAGGTTGCATGGTCTGTCTCGCTGCCCGTTTTTGCCTAGTTTATCTGCGTGCGAATGTGTGACCATGGTTGGCCAACCTCCCTGTGTTGTGCTCTGCTCATTTCCTCCCCGCGTCCATCCTGGGTCTGCTAGCCCCGTGTTGTCTACGCTCCTGGGTCTGGCAACCACCGCCTTTTCCTGCAGTGACCCCTCTCTGCTGACTCAGCCCCTCCTACTGGTCTGGATGAATGGTTGTTGGACTTCCATATAGTTAATTTTTCTGTCTGTTCTGGTTGTGTTTTTATTTCTAAATCTTTGTTGTCCTTAATTTTGGTTGTGCGAGGAGGCACAGTATTTCCATCTATGCCTCCATCTTGGCCGGAAGAGGGTCAACAAAAATTTAAAAGTGGTAATTTCAGACACTTTTACATCTATGAAAGAAATAAGCAAGGCAGTGTAATAGAAGACAGGAGTTTCTGAGATGGAATGTTTGGGTGGGCCCTTGGAGGATATGCAATTGGGTAGGGATGAACTGGGACTCAGTAATTTATATGGATGCTCTCCTTAATAAGGGGGCAACGTCTCCCTTTCCTGGGTCCATGCGTGGACATCTAATTTACCAATTCCTGTAGATTTGTAGTCAGATTCCATGGCTACATTAGAGATACATATTCCAGAAGTAACATAATTGCACTGGTTGCTGACTCACTGTATGTATCATTTAAAAAAAATAATGAATCCTGAAAAGATCAAATCAGGATAATTTGACGATTTAAATGTGTAGAAAATAATAGTTAATATTTATAAGCATTATTAAGTCTTGCAGTGGTACAAACTAAACTCTATGTATTAGTTAACTTAATTTTTACAGTGGTTCTCAAAACTGGTGCTAACAATATTTTCATGATAGAGAGGATACCAGTTCACCTAAGAGATGGAAGTAATTTTCCTCTTTCACACAGCTAGGAAACAGAAGAGCTCGGGTGCCAACCCCACAATTGAATTGCTTTTTATTATACTATACTATCTGCATAGAACAGCCACTTTACATATTTAAGACTTTGATGGGACAGTATTAAGTGAGAATTTTTTGCATATGATGTGCATTTTTTGAGAAAGGTACTTTACTTTTTTTTTTAGGGCTATTGATAATCCTTAACTTGACCTTGGAGAATCAAAAGATAATAAAGATTTTCTTTTTCATAGGAACACTGCACTGAGGAAAATGTGTTATATCCAAGCAATATGCTGTGTAAACAGCTAACGTATACATAAAAAAAGCAAAAATGTTAACAGTTATTTAGCAGCAAATGGGGCGTTTGACCTGCAGCTCCCAGATGACTTCCCAAACAACGTGAATAATTTATTTTAGGAAGATGAAATGATAGGGGTTATGCAATGCTTGATGAGAAATTCTAGTTGTAATTGGGGAGATTGCTTCTACTTATCGGGGTCACCAGCCGAGGAAGGAGTGGTCCCAGCATATCATTTCCCACCGTGAGAATCTTGGCTGAAGCAGTGTGCAAGTGCTTTCGGTCCAGCTGTGATCCAGGTAGTGTAGCTGGAGTAAGCTTCTTTTCCAGAGACCTCATAAGCCCTGTGAATATCTAGCACCCAAATCTGCCTGTGCTATTTTTTGAGAGGTTGTGCTCTAATCACAGCTCCTCATTTTAGAGCTGCAGTTACATTTCCTAGATTTGCACAGATGCAAGTCTCTCCCAGAACTAGGATAAGCTGTCAAGTTGTAGGGCAGCTCAGTTGCTCCTTGGAATTTATGCCCTAAGGGATGAGCACTCTGTAAAGCATTTTGAAAGCTGACAGCTTAGTGTTGGCTGCTGAATTTTGACATTTCAGGCTATTATCAAAACTCTCAAACAGCTGAAACTGTAGGTATGTAACAGTTAAGCCTTCTGTGAGGCATGTTTATCTGGCAGAAAGATTGCTATCAGTTGCTTTATTCTATTATCCAGTGTATTTCAGTTGCTTTTTGTTAATCAACTAAAATGAATGCATTATTGAAATATCTATGACAAAGCACATTAAGAGCCATGGTTAGGATTTTAGCCTCAAGACCATGTTCAATTTAAAGATATGGCCTCCCTCTTCAAAATACTTAGTTGTGTAATTTTGCTGTAGAGTTTCTGAAAAATGTAAAAAGTAGTACAAGAATTCACATATTTGGTAGCCTCTGTAAATGCTTACACTTAGTTCTTTCCCTGTGGACCTAGAAGGAGGTAATGAAAAACTATATTTCTTTCCAAGCTGGAGCTGATACTCCTGAGTATGTTGGTGTCTGAAAATATATTTTATGAAAATAAGAAGCTAAAAGGTGAGGTTTTACACACACACACACACGCATGGAATGTGGACCACTTAATTTTCATTCCATTAAGTTCTGAAAAAAAATCTAAGTCTGATAGATGAAAACAGGAAGGGTTAGAAGAACTATTTTGAGGAATGTCAGAAAAAAGAAGAACTGATATTTTTATGACAAAATGAAAGAATAATGATCCTGTAGCAATCTTAATATATGAACTGTACCTTTTTGTTAATGAAGACAAAAATGAAATTATATTACTAATGGTAAGAGAATATGGCTCTTTGGTTACTAGAAAAAATGGTTAAAAACACAATCTCTCTCACTTAGAAAACCATACCTCACTATCAAGTTAACTATCAAGTCAACTCAGAGACTAAAAAATCTTGGCCCCAGCCTCAGTAGGGCCTTCCCTGAGCACTGTTGCAAATGATCCTACTTTATGTTTAAATACTGGGTAAGCACAAATTGAAATGTATCATCAAAGTAATTAACCCAACCAAACCCCCTGGCTGCCACAAATTGAATGTGAAATTGTAGGAATCTTTGATGTCCTTTAAGTGATTGGTGACTGAGAAGTGAATTTGAGAAAACAGCTCCGAGATGAATCATAGTCATATTCTCTATGTGTGTACACAGCATCAAACAGGCAGTCCAGTAAATGGAATGTCTTCAAAAATAATTCTCAGCCAAAAAAAAGAGATATGTTTAGTTGGACTTTGCTCACGAGTTAAGTTTTTACAGACACAGGTTTTGAATTAAGCAGTGCCCCAGTTTGATTTGTAGATTAAGTTGTATAGTAGCTTCGTAATGACAATAAACAACAACAGTAACAGCATTTACCATTAAAGAAAGTGTATGATGCAAAAGGCATGGCTGAAAGCCATACACTCATTCATGTGTGCACATACATGCCTATAACTCACATAATCAAATATATATATATATATATATATGTATTATTTTTGATCCTCAAAACACCCTTTATGGTGGGAGGTACTATTATTATCCCCATTTGGCAGGGAAGGAAATGGAAGCTCAAAGAGCTTACATAATTTGTCCAAGGTCACAAAGTGGTAAGGGTGGTGTTTAAATCTGGGCCATCTGAATGTAAAGCCTGTGTTATTTATTTATCGTATTGTGTAGTGCCGTTTGGTTGAGTCACCAGAACATGCACGTGTTGAGATATATTCACTTGAAGTTTATCTGCAGCACAAGAATTTCAAACTTCTGTATGAGTTCCTTCAAACGTGGTGATACAGTGAAGAGCAATAACCACAGTAGACGTGATATTTTCAAGCTTCCATATAAAAATGCCTGGAGGCCAAACTGATAATGGAAAGATATTGATTTTGAATTTAAACGGTGATGAACTTCAGGAATGATAACAGCCAAATTTATATCCCTAAAGGTTTCCTTTTATATTTGCAAATTCCCCTTTCCAGTTTGAAAAGCTGATTTTGGGAAGTGATGACAGAAGTAGTACAGAGTCAGCCCTAGTAACAGCTGTTAGCTCAGATTAGTGCAAGTAAAAATTTCTCTCATTTGCTGCTGCACATCTGTTATAGTTTTCTTTTTAAATCTGTGGATAGTAGGCTATAGAATGGCGTACAAGACTTTTCCTCTATTTGAAATATTTTTCTTTTTTACTACTTAGCTTCATTTCCTGAAAGTTTTTCTGTTAATGTACTGTTACCACTTAGCTTCAAGCAGACACCAAGTAGTAAATAAAAATATAAATGCTTCCATTAGGTAAAACAAAGGTTTATTTGGACTTAAAATTATCTTGGCTTGTTATTTTTATATATTAAAATGATTATTTATATTATCATGAACCTCTGAATTTTAGAGTGCTTTACTATAGCTATTAATTGTAATAATAAGATAAACTGGGTGTGAGAGATAGTTCTCTCTTTTTACTAAGGCTTCTGTGTATATTGGTCAGAAAATTTTATGATCCTTTTTCATTTATTTTATTAGCAGTTTAAAAACAAAAAACAACACAAAATGAAGAGCAAGTTAATTGATTGGCAAAAAATGTGAGACCTTTATATTGCTTAATTTTGTTTTGGCCAAAGGGTTTTTAATAAATGCCTTTAAGAAATATATATATACATTTATTCAATTCCTTATTTACATTTCTCACTGCCCAGATAGAATGAGGCTTTATTTGGAATTTCTGCCAAAGGAAGTGACTTTAAGTATTATCTCTATTACTCTCTTAATCTTTGATGAGGCCAGCTCTCTTAGGGATAGCTGGAGCCTCCATTCCATCATACGTGAGCTGCTTTGGGTCAGGCAGTCAATATGGAGATGAGGAATAACTACAATAAAGGTTATATTTTCAATGTTTCAGATTCAACAACGTCTGGAGGCAGAGCTGGTAATGGAAAAATATTGATTTGTGAGTTGAAGCTCATCAGGACGGATAATAGCCACCTTTACACCTCAAAAGCTTCCACAAATTCTGGCTTCTGGCCAATTCTGACTCCATCTAAAAGGCAGCCATGAAAAATGGAGAGTCCATGGGTTTAATACTTAGACTTTAAAAGTTCTCAAGTTCCATTCCAGATGGCACCAGAGATTTGAACTTGGTTTCTATAACATCTAAATCTCAGCCTTTTATCATTAAATTTGTATTAAAACTATATATTTTTACTTTTTCCAAACCCTAAAATGAGATGAAAGCCTATGAAACTCTCTGGGTCTCTCAATAAATATATTAATTTCTAGTTTGCTATTAGTCTGACAATTTCCATTTCTAGAATTTTGATAAAAATAGAAAAATAGATACTGACCAAAATATATATTTGGGTCAAAATATACTTTTGACCAAAATAGAAAAATAGATATTGATCAAAATATACTTTGAGTCCTAACATTGGTTAGAACTCTTTTTTTCTGGGCTTTTTGACATTTCACATCAGTGTTTTTCTAAGTGTGGTCTATGGAACACCTGCATCAGGATCACTTGGTGTGTCCAGAAAAAAAATCAAATTACCTGGTTCTACCCCGTACTTACTGAGTTAAGACCTCTGAGGAAGACATTTGAGTTAATATGTATTTAGCAACATCCTAAGAAGAATGTTTTTCTTACCCTAAGGTTTTAGAAGCATTGCCATATATACATACACATACATATATACATATATAAGATAATACATGTTATATATACACACATATGTTATATATAGTATTTTATAGTATACAAATCATAAATCACTTTCTCATTTATGCAGTCACCTGACTCTTAGAAACCATGTCAAATGTAAGAACAGGTAACATTTCCTTTTTATAGATAAGGAAACGGAGATATAGAGAAGTTCAGATTCTCGCCCAAGGCTACCAAGATGATAAAAGGCAAAATGTAGGCCTGTCTTCAAGGTTTCTAGTCTAGTTCCCTTTCTGTGACATCTCACCCATTCTCCTTCTACAGGACAGATATCAGTGGCAGGTATTTGGTGCTACAGATGAGTCTTGCTACTCTCCAATACTTCTTCTATGGGGAAGAGAGATATTTCAAAGATTTTTCTAGTGGTAGTAGCAATATTTAATCAGACCTATGTTCTAGGAGACAGCCCAGAGCGTGATTTTGGCGAGAGATGAAGCCGAAGGCAGGAAGGTGAACTGGGAGACATTTCCCTTCTACCACACCAGCAATATGGTCTGCATTGCTCATGTCAGAAGTTCTCACACAGCATTCCAGAAGGGACTGGAAATGACATATATTTTTACCAGAAAAATTTTCAGAAAATAGTTCTCTATGGTGCTGATTGAAATTTAACATTAATCACACAGCTTGTCTATTAAGTTGTAAACTTTATAAAATAGAACCATGTTTCATTCATCTTTGTATCCCCAGAATCTTTGCTGTGTGGTTTTATTAAATGTGTTTGTTGTTTGTTTGGTGAACTTGAGTGAATGATAGTAAAAATTTGTTTTACATTGGCAAATGTTCATTGTTTACATACATAGCTCCTATTTTGTACTCTTCATATATGCCAACATACAGCTCTAAGTATACTGGCATGCCTCATTCTATGGCTCTTTGCTTTATTGTGCTTCACAGATGTTGCATGTTTTACAATTTGAAGGCAAGACCTTCCACCAGCAAAAAGATTATAATTTGCTTCATTGAGATATTCCCTTTCTTTTCATGGTCTGGAACTGAACCCACAATGTCTCTGACGTGTGCCTATATTTACTCTCCTGATCATTACAACCGCCCTATTACAATGACCCCTCTTTTACATGAGAAGCACAGAGTGGCGAAGTAACTCATCCAAACTCAGTCCCTTGTCCAAGCTCTAATCCTAGTGGAACTGGGCTTTGAATTAGGCAACCTGGTTCTGAAGCCTTGCTAAGCTACATTATATATATAAATTCATAACTTATTTCAATTGCTTATAATTTCTGATATTTCATACCAGCATAAATCAGAGTTTAATAGGTGTACCATATGCTAGGGTAATAAACAACACTAAAATATCAGTGGCTTGACCCAATAAAAGTTTATTTCATACTCAGTTTTATGTGGCTTAGATGTTTTTTTGTGTGTGGCTCTCATCCAAAAGATGACTCAGCGACCTTGGCTGCTTTCATCTTGTAACTATGCCAGCTGGAACAGGTGTCCTCCAGGGCTGAACAGGCATGGGAAGAAAAATGAAGGTGGCGTATCAGCTCTTAATTGCCTACTCCATAAGGTTCCATGTCACATCCACACATATTTCATTGAGCAGCATTATTCACACAGCCCAATTTAATTGAGAGGAAGGCTGGGAAATGTAGAGGGGCACGTGGACCTTTGCTGAGCACTAATAATTTATGCTACAATAAAAAGTAACATAATAATAAATGCACAAAAATAAAACATTGAGAGCAATGCATTTGTTTTCAGGCCCTGGCTCTAATACTAATTAGTTCACTGACCCTGAATGCAGTTTATCTGCTTTGAATCAGTTTCATAATGTGTAAAATTGACATAACGAGTGAAACTGGACACATAGTGTTGGGCGAATTAAATGAGATGATAGAGTCAATGACCATGGCATAGTCGTGGGCACACAGTTACTGCTTAGTCTATTATAGCCATTGTATTAGTCAGGCATCTCCAGAGAAACAGGATCTATCTATGTTTCTTTCTACCTACCTACCTACCTACCTACCTACCTATCTATCAAGAGAGGAGAAAGAGAGAGGTGTTCAATATAAGGAATTGGTTCATGCAGTTATAGAGGCTGGCAAGTCCAAATCTTCAGTAAAAGCCTGAAGGCCAGAAGCTACCATAGAACCAGGAAGAGCCGATGTTCTAATTGGAAGGCCATCAAACAAGAGAGCTCTCTTTTACTCAAGGAAATACCAGCCTTTTGTTCTATTCAAGCCTTCAATTGATTGAATGAGACCCACTCACATTGGGGAGGGCAATCTACTTACTTCAGATTACTGGTAAACATGTCAATGTCATCCAAAAACACCCACACATAAATATCCAGAATAATGTTTGGCCTCATATCTGGGCACCGCATGGCCCAGTCAGATTGACACCTAAAATTAATCATTGCAGCTATTATTATTAATATTATTATTATTAGATATAATTTATAGCTAAATTTTTCTTGTTCCTTGGTGAAATTTATTTTTTCTCAGCAAAGCTTATGTTTTTAATTTTTAGAGACTCACATTAAAAATTCCTTTCAGATTAGCAATAGATGCTCAAACCTGTTAGACACCTGTGAGTGAAGGCAAGATTTTGGGCTCAGGGTGAGCAGATCAAGTCGGTAGTCCTCTTAGTAGATCATCATCTTGACAGTCAAACAGCCACCATGAAAGATGAGCAGACAGTCTTTCAAACAGAGGTCACGTGGAAGACTGAAAACCAAATTGTGTCTTCAATCTTTTGGTCTCTTCCTCATTACACTGCCTACAGTAATCACTTTTACATTATTTTTATTTATACAGTGTTTGTAGTATTTAATTTTAGCTAGACTTTTACAGTCATATTCAAACTATTCACTTCTATAATCCTCAATCTCCTATTTAGCAGAATCTTTATTGACAGTCTCCAAACAATCAGCCAAGGCAGGAGGAAGAAAATCTGCCTAAACTGTTGGGGTTATGTTGAAAAACAAAACGAAACAAAGAAAAAACCAATCGGCTGATTGACTGACTTAATTTCTCTCTTTTCTGCTGGTTGTCATCATGGTGATGCAGAAGAGACATTCCGGAGCCAAGCTCATCTCTGTGATATGTTGGAGAGTCGCAGGAAGCCTGGAAAGATATCATGTCCTTGGTGCCTAGAAGTCTAGCAGACACAGGCTTTGTCAAAATGGTGGAGCAAATAAACTCCAGACACACACAGTGCTTTACAGGAAAATGCTTTCCAATTTTTGGAAAATTCAACAAGAAAACTTCCTTTGAGGGAAATCATGCCAGCCCGGTACCAAGCCAGTCAACCTGTTGGACTGAATCAACCAGTCCATTGATAATGATTACAAACCAGTTGTGGAGAGAATGTCTGGCCAGTGAGTCACTGAGCCCAGATCAGCAGTATAGATAATAAAGGAGGATTAATTCCTGAACAGTCTTATTTCTGAGAGTGCCACCCAAAGTATCAATAGATAGAATACCTTTGTCTGCAGGTCAATCAATTGATGTGGGTCTATCAGGAAGGGACCTCGGAGTGCACAACTAAGTAGTTTTTAAAAAGCATATGCAATCAACTAGGCCAGAAGATTTTTTGTTTTATTTTTAAATATTGGAAGATAGAATTAAAATGTTTTGTGTCATTTGATTCTAAAATGAATTAAAAATGTGAATGTTTACTTAACATAAAAAAGTAAATAAAATAGCTTTGGCAGGATAATTATATAAATTGAAACACATTTAATGACAGATGTTTGAAAAGTCTTGTCGAAGGTACAATGTCATGTTCTAGTGCTTTTTCATAGTAAGCAAACTTTGTTGCACGATGATGTCCTTGCAGAGACATAAAGCAGAGCCAGAGATACTCAAGTGCCTGCTTCTTGATCTACACATTGACCCACACTGTGCTGATTATGCCTGTGCAGGGCAGCATGAACTTCCAGTGCAGGAATATAAAAATATAAATTGTAAGAAAATCATACACTATCTTATTTTGTAGTTACTATGATGTAATGTAGTACAGAAAGGGGTCTTTACAAATCTAAATGGAAAGGGTCATTAGCATATGCCAATATATTATTAGCATATAATTAGCACATGATATAATTAGCATATGTTAATATAGTACTATGTCACTTAAGTTAATTTAATCATATGTAGAAAATATACCACTCCAAACTATTCACATTCTTGCTATGTGGATAATCCTATGCTATATTTCTGTATAAAATTCTGTGTACATTCATAAATGTAGATTAGAAGGTGTCTCACATAGAAGGTTTTGTGTAAAGTCAGTTACAAAGTAAAGGAAGACTCTTTCCTCTACTTATCACACTTCTGACACTAAATGTGTTGGAATTACACCAAGCAATTCTCCAGTTCTCTGTGGACACCAGTTGAATATCCTATAATCTATCATTTAATTTATTCTGACACTGACTTCCTGGAGTTGGTGCAGACCCCACAGGTTAAGGGCTCAGTCCCACATAGCTGTCCCCACCAGTTGCAAGTCCCAGGTTGTCGCCTGTACTTCTGACTACCCAGCTATAAACTGTCTATGGGTTATTCACCCTATACTGAGCTGCTCCTCAGCTTCAATAATTTGCTATAATGACTCACAGAAATAAGGGAAACACTTATGTTTACTAGTTTGTTGTAAAGGAGATAATAAAGAATACAGATGAACAACCAGATGAAGAGATACATAGGGTGAAGTCCAGAAGGGTTTTGAGTACAGTTTTGTCCCTCGGAATCAGAGGGAAACCAGCCTGAAAACTCTCCAAACTCCTTTGTTTAGAGTGTTTATGGTGGCTTTGTTATGTAGGCACAATTGATTAAGTCATTGGCCATTGGTTATCAAGTCAATCTGCAGGCCCTCTCCTTTCTGCAGAGGTCAGGGAGTTGAACTGAAAGTTCCAACCCTCTAAGCATGCCTTGGTTTTTCTGGCAAGCAGGCCCGCATCTTGAAGGTGTCCAAGGACTTCGGCCACCAGTCACCTCATGACCATACAAAAAGATACTCTTGACACTCCAGAGGTCCAAGGGTCTTAGGTCTTGTGTCAGAAAGCCGGGGTGAAGAGCAAATATAGTAACAAAAGATGTTCATACCACCCCCATCTTTCAGTAAACTATCAAGGTTTAGGAGCTCTGCGCAAGGAACTCAGGGCAGAGACTGAACACATGAGGTCTGTTCAGAAAGTATCCAGCCATGTAATGTGAAAAATAGAGACATTTATTGAAGAAAGTACAAGACACAAGAAACATTGTACATAGAACAATGGCACCTCAGTCCCCTTCAAAGTAGGCACCTTGGGACCTCTCACCATTTTCCCAATCACCATCAGCTGCCCTATAATAGTTTCCTGAATCTCATCGATGGTCTGAAATCTCTTCACTCTCAAAGCTGACTTTAGTGGGAAAAGCCAGAAGTTGCAGGGCATCAAATATGGGCTGTTGGGCCAGCTGAGCCACCTGGTGATTTGATGTTTCACCAAAAAAACTCTGCATCAGATGTGATGCATGAGCAGGCATGTTGTCTTGATGAAGCTGCTAATCAAGAGTCCTCCATAGCTGCTGCCTTCTGGATCATTCTTCTGTAGAGGAATGTTAAAACTTAATGCAAAATCTGATGCAGATTCATTGCTCTACTTACTCAGTCATTTTGAATGTGATGGCCACTCAGTGCACATGCTCCCTCAACAGCATCTACTGCACCCAGTGACTAGTACAGTGAAGTCATCATTGTTCACACATGCCCATTCCAGTCCATTCTCCTTGGCTGCCATGCTACATCAATGTAACTCAAACCATTCTCATTGTATTAATAATGGGTGGACTTTTTCTAAACAGACCTAGTATATTTCTTCTTATGTCACACAAAGTGAGTTAATTTACTTAATTATAATATAGGTGAGAGGTGTAGGGTAGAAAATAGGGTGCTGGAAACATTCAACAATCAGCTTGCTGAAAAAAACTATACAAATTTATACATACATAAGTTTATTATCATTTTCTTTTTATATAACGGATATGTAGTACATAATGTATAAGTAATAATACTGTCTATTGTGAATTCCATATATTGATATTTAGACTGCTTCATTGATTTCTGACAAACCTTTGTATCCCTCATCAACTATGATTGCAAATGACTAGCAGTTATATGACATGAATGTCATGTTATGACATTAATTAGCTAAAACAACAAATATGTATTTTGGAATTTTGCTCATTTGTCATTTTGTGAGCTACTTTTTTGCTGACTCAAGTAATAGATTTCAAATGCTGGAAGAATGTTTTGAGTTTTCACAGTGTAACAGCTGAAGACATGTCAATTTAATTTTAATCAAAACTGCTAACATATCCTCCATCACTTTCCTTGACAATCAACAAAACAATAAACTAAGCCCTGTTTTGTAGTGATTTACTGATTTGCATGGATAAATACTCTCACTATGGCAGATTCAGGCCTTTAGTGCGATGTCATAGAATGTGGGATTTGGAAGGGATGTTCAGTAGCTCACTATTGTATGATATTCCTGTTATAATTGTAGACATAAATAACCTTGAGAGCATAAATAGTAGTAAGATGTAATAAAATGAAAGAGAGTGATGATTTTATGTATTTTTACTACCTTAGTTTCTAATATTATTTATTTAATTGAAGTTAAAATAATTTAAATTTTAGAATGGTGGGTTTAACCACTGTCTTGCAAAAGCTGTGAAAATCAATTGGTTTTCGGGAGCTGGTGTAATAAGTCAGCTCTAGCCTTCCGCTGGGGTGGGGGTTAAGACCTCTTGTCTATAGATACAACCTTCACTACCTCTGATTTGACCATAATTTAATTTCTTTGAGTTTTGAAGGCTTTCAAATTTCCAACTGTCCTTTCTGGGCATTATAAATGAAATTATAAACTTCATCTTTATTCTAATATCTGAAGTTCCAAAACTCTGGGCACAATACTATAGGAAACATGTATCTTAGACACTCAGCAGATCCTTACTGATTACAAAAAAGTGCACAGAAATCTAAAGTGAATTACATCTTAAACCTAGCAAATAAACAACTTAGTTATTTTATCAGGGGTTCAATGTAAGTCAGCTGAAAGCAATGCCTATGGGATAGCAATGGGATGGGCAGAAAGGGGGCAGAATGAGGTACTCTTATGGGTCCAAAATCAGCTTCAGTCTTATTGAGTGCCAATGATAATATAGGTACACTCACAGACATGTAGGATTCAATGGCCCAACTGGGTTTGAATTGGGTTTGTTTTTCATTCAATAATATTTTATTGAGCAGGTACTGTGGTCTAGACTGTACTAGGCAGCAGAGATATAATCGTTAAATTGGTAAGACTGTGTCCTCCCAGAGCTTACATTGTATTAAGGAGAAGTGATTACCAAACAAACAAGTACATACATAGTAATGAATACTATGGAGAAAGGGAAATCAGGAGAGGGGGTTAGGATGAGCCTCACTGGTGGCGGAGACTTGCTCTTTTGTGTAGACTGGTCCAGAAAGACCTGTCTATTAAGTTGACATTTGAGCAGAGGCCTGAAGGACGTGAGGGGAGTAGTTATGCAAATATCTGGTGCAAGAGCCTCCCATGCTCAGGAAACAAGTACTGGAGTCCCAGGGTAGGAGCACGTTTGATGTATTTGAGACAAGTGAGGAAGCTGCTGTGTCTGGAGTGAAATTGGGAAAGGGAGACTGTTATATAATTTTAGGAGAGATTTTAAACACATTTTTTAATAATCACAGAATTACTTTTACTGGTGTTCTGTGTGTGTATCTGAATTGTCCTAGGTCACTTGCTTTTATCCTAAAGAACTTTCTTTAGTATTTCTTATAAGTGAGTCTGCTAGCAATAAATTCTCTCGGTTTTTGTTTATCTGGGGAAATCTTCAGTTTACCTTTGGTTCTGAAAAATAGCTTTGCTGGATATAGGTGGGGCTGTCCCTTGACAGTTTCTTTTTTCTTCCAGCATGCTGAGTACCTTGGCCGTCTGCTTTCTGGCTTACATTGTTTCTTCGGAAGTCAGCTGTTACTGCCCTAGGGGCTTCTGGGTACAGGACAGTCATTTCTTCTGGCCACTTTCAAGATTTTAGTCCTTGTCGTGGACTTTCTAAATATTTTTAGACAGCTATTATATTTTTCAATTCCAGAATTTCCACTTGTTTCATTTTTATAATTTTGATCTTTTTATTGATATTCTCTATTTGGTGCAGACATCCTTTACTTTTGTAATCATATTTCCCTTAAGTTCGGTGAAGATATTTATGATGGCTATTTTGAGATTATTTTTAGTTAAATCCATTGTTCAGTTGCTCTCACAGGCAATTTGTGTTGCTGGTATTTTCCCCCTGTATATGGGTCATATTTTCCTATTTGCATATTTCATAATATTGGCAGGGGTGGGGTAAGATTGGAGACTGAAAATTTTAGATACAAGCTAATCTAATCAAATTGTGGCTCCTTTGATGCAATAGTTTCTGAGGTCCATGGTTGCCATTTGTTCCCGATCCCCTGCTCTCTTATACCTGCCCTCTTGTAAACTAGCTGGCCTCCAATCTAGGCTGTATCTTCGTTAAACCTGTAAATCTCTCAATTGTCTTTCACCACAGCCTCCACTGTTCTTGAGAGGTTCTTAGATTTGAATTTATCCATTCTCCATTGCAAATAAAGTCGGTTCCTTCGGGAAGAGATTAGGAGCTATGTGTTTTGCAATCTGCTTCTTCTAGGCAAAACTGTCTGAATCAGGACCCTAGAGGTGGGCGTGGAGGCAATACCAAACAGGCGTGACAGTCCTGTTCTAGCAGCTCAGTGCTCAGTGGAGGATAGAGGCAGCAGCCGGAAGTCCCCTTGGCCTGTCTCTGCTAGCACAGACCACTGAGTCATGAGCCAGGGCGAGGGCAACCAGGTCCCCCTGGTTCTTGCCCTATGCACTCAAGGCAGAGCCTCTGTTCTACGAGTGGGGGCTGGGCCGATGAAAGAAGCCCCACCTGCTGCACTAACCTGCACTACTGCACTAACCTGGGACTTAGTTTCTGGGGCAGGTTGAGGAATGCCGAAGTCCTACTTCTCCAGGAGAGAAGGCCTGCTGCCCCAGAGCTGGGGGAAGAGGGAGCCCTGTGCTCTAGACTGCAGCCATCTGGAATGGAGCCTTCACCTTACGGTGCTGAGAGTGGGGAGCAGATCCCACAGACGCTCACTGTTGTTGTCGTTTTTTTCTTTATTGTTGTTCATCAACAAAACAAACAAGCAAGCAGAATATAACCAGAGACATTGAAACTAAGAACAACAAACTGACAGTACCCAGAGGGAAGGTGGGAGGAGATATTGGGGAGGGAAGGGGGAAGGGTTTTCAGGAACATCTATAAAGGTGGTGGCCGGGGTGACTCTCACCGGTTTTAACCAAATTTCCATCGATTTTCTTTGATAGATATTTCATTTACTGTTTGCTCTTAGGGCCATTTCTGGAGGCTTTAAATGGTTGTTTATTTAAAAAAAATAATTTTCACCAGTTTCACTGAGGAGTGGGTCAGCAGAGCCCCTCACTATGCCATGATTTATTTTGGCATAGTCTCCCCCTGTATGTTAGATTTGAATTGATGCCAATTGTGGTCTAAATCATACTTTAAGTTAACTGTGCCCTTTGGACACTGTGGCATCTCTCTGGGTGCAGCT
>PVKM010034282.1:0-15623 GCA_004027735.1 Carollia perspicillata
AGAGGCAGCCACAAGCCGAGGGCCGCTGGCACCCACCAGAAACGGGCGAGGCAAGGAAGGCACTCTCCCCTAGAGTCTCTAGAGGGAGCGCAGCCCTGCCCGCGGCTGGATTTCAGCCCAGGGGTGCTGATTTTGGACTCCTGACCTCCAGAAATGTGAGAGAATAAATTTCTGTGGTTTTAAGCAACGCTGCTTGTGGTCGTTTGTTCTGGCATTCCCGGGAAATGAATGCACACATTATCTCAGTCGGTCCTCAAAACAACCTACGAGGTAATAAAATACGATCACCGAACATGTGCCGGAGAGTGCTCACTTGATATTCACAACAGCCCTACAAGGCAGGCACTGCTGTTGTCCCATTTGACGGAGGAGGAAACTACAGCCCAGAGAAGGGATCCAGCTTTCTCAGCGTTACCCAGCTGGCGCCTGGTGGAGCTCTGGAAGCAGGGGTCTGGCTCCAAGTCCAATCCTCTGACCCACCTTTCGGACACTCTCTGTCCCACAGCGGGTATTCATTCTTTTTTATCTGTCTGTCTATCTGTCTATCTATCTCTTCATTTTTTAGAGAGAGGAGAAGGGAGGGAGAAAGAGAAGGAGAGAAACACTGACATGCGAGAGAAACATCGATCAGTTGCCTCTCTTGTGCAACCCAGGCATGTGCCTTGACCGGTAATCGAACCCGTGACCTTTCAGTTCGCAGGCCGGCTCTCAATCCACTGGGCCACATCAGCCAGGGCAGCAGACGTTCTTTCTGCTGAGCCACACGGCCTTGAATAGTTGGTTGGCATCCTCTCTCGCACTCTCTGCACTACCAGAGGGGCCTCTGAGACCCCATGGGGATCAGATGGGACAGAGGACATGAAGAGCATTCAGTAAACGTGAAATGGGGTCCTAGGGAGAGGCACAAGGATTCAGTATGGGAGCAAGGCTGCCACGACCATCCCTTAGAGGTAGGTAGGGGCCCCAGTGGCAGAAGCCAGCCCTTGCCACCCAGGCACACACAGGAAAGTTCCTAAACCTGTGAGTGCCCATGCATGACCTCACAGTTGTCCTCACCCAGAGCCACGCACGGTGTGGACCCTACCAAGGCTGTGGAGCGAGTGTGTTCTGTCCAGCGCGCCCTTCGTGCCCTAGTGGTAGAGTTCGGTATTCTCACAACACCTTCACTTCAGGCAGCTGGCAATTCTGTCACGTGGGGAGAACCCAAGAAGGGGAGGCTGGCATTTGGTCGTGTGAGATTTCATTTCATGGCCTAGAGCCAGACTGGCCCTCCTTTTACCAATTGTTGTCACGCAGAGACCAGTTCAGGAAGAAGAGTCCTCACTTGGTACACTGTTGTTCTCCATGCACTGGGAAGGCCCCGACCTCAGCGCATTCTCCAGAGTTCGAGATGCCGAGTCTCACCATTCAGCGGTCCATCATTCTACATCCATGCATCCCACAGTCAGAGAATTTATTGAGCTCCTATGTGTCAGGTACTGTGCCAGCACTTAGGATATAAAGAATGAAAGGCAGTCTTTATCCCAAAGGAACTGAGAGATTGATGGGAAAAGAGGCCAGAAAAGAAATAGTTGCTGCTTTTCTGAAACTCACACATTAGCTTTTCATGTGCATGATTTTTGCCATTTCCTTGTAACAGTTTACTATAAATATTTACTTAGTATTTTCTTTGAATCGACTCGTTTTATTTCTTACTTAAAACGCTAGCTTTGGATTTATCCTAACCAAGAATATCCATGAACTTGTGGATTTTACTTGTTAATTAAGTTTTTTTTTTTAATACTACATATCACACTGAAAAGTTAACTATTAGATAAAAAGCTCATGGGGACGCCACTTAAAACCAGTAAGAAACACTAAATTATTATAAAGGAGAGTGAAATGTGCCACCATCCAGGGCTGCAGGCTGCCACACCAGGAGGAAAAGGCTTTTCTCCTATCGGGTCCCGGGTGGTCAAGACGCACAGGAGAGCAAAGGGATTGATAAGCAGGATCTCGAGGCAGGAAGTTTTGTGGCAGGAAGCAGATAGCTCTATGCTGTCACCCTAGGACCTTAGCAGCATTGACTTTTCAACGTTCACCCCCGTCTGAGGGAGCTGCATTCTCATTTCGAACTTTCCAGACCAGAGGCAAACAGGATCTCTGACGGAAGACCACATTCTTCAGTCTTCTGTTTAGATCAAGAAGTGACAGAGGACACTGCCGGAGGGGACATTCCCAGGGGATTACAACGTGGAGTTCGCATCGAATGGCAGCCCCACCCAAGAAAGCACGAGCAAAGCAAACTAAAGGGGGTTTCCCTGTTTTAAAGACAGTCTTGGACATGTTCTAGTTATTTCTTGAAATTAATAAACTCCAAGGCTTTTGCTAATAATAACAACAATTTATTCGTAACCCTCCCTTCCAAGCCAATGGAATACACCAGTGTACTGGGAGGTACTACCTCCTCATTTCCGTCATCGGTTTACCCCACAAATACCCACTGAGCACCTGTTATGATGGAGGCCTGCATTGGGCACCGGGCTTACAATGGTGCCCCAAGACAGACCGAGTCCCCGCCTCCATACGGCTAGTTAGGGGGGGCTGATGTTAATCCAATAGTCATCCAGATACATGTGAGGTGTGATGTGTGCCATGAAGAGCTAATCTACCGAGTTCTGATCCGGCCCTGGAGGTCAGCCCAGGCTGCCCCGAGAGAAGGGCCGTCGCGGAAGGCTGTGAGTGTAAGATGTGGAATGACGAGAGATCCCTCAGTATGTGTCTTTCACGAGCCAGGACCTGTCTCATGTAACCCTCACTGCGACTCTCTGAAGGGGGCGTTATTATTCCCATTTCACAGGAGAGGAAATCCTGGCACAGGAGTGTAGTGACTTCCCCAAGGACACACAGCTGGCTAGTGACAGAGCTGGAAAAGAATCCAGGTCTGGGTGACTCTCAGGCCAGGCTTCCTCCCCTTCCCCTCAAGACTTACTGCCTTCCCAGGAAATGTGTAAATAGGAAAAATATGATTACCAGCTGTATGCGCTTTGAAGCTGACAACTGTGATGTCATCTATATCAACTCCTTTAATCCTTAGTACCAGCAAGGATACTGGTTGGGCAAATACTGCTCCATTCTGCAACTGGATAACCAGGGCAGCAAAGCCAGACGTGGCAGAGGGAGCCGGAACAAAGAGCTCCCTCTTACGGTAAGGCTGAGCAAACCTCTGTATTCTGCCTCCAGCAAGACCAGTCCAGCGCAGGAATGGCGTGCCCTGACTGAGCGAGCACCCTGAAGCCTTCTGCCTTGATTTCTGTTCTCCTTTGCCTAGCTACCTGGGTACAAATTAAGCAGCGGCCAGTTCACAGGTGTGAGGCACACTGCATCTGGCTTGTGCTTTGCTGAACAGGGCTGGAACTTCACGGGCTGCAGCTGGCCTTGGGGGCAATGAGGAGGTACGTAAGTTGGATGTCTCAGGAGTGTGTCCTGGGGAGTAAAGTTACAGATGGCCAGACGGAGCTGTGCCTGAATGGCCGAGGCCACCGTGGGGCTGCTCCGGTTTCCGTTTCACACCTCCCCACATCTTGGCATTTTTCACCACACAGAGCTTTGTAATTTACCAAAAATAAGCTGCAAAAGGGAGGGTTTACAACTTTACCTCAAATATTCAGATTTTGTTACAGACCAAGAGCCTGGGCACTGAAATTGCACCACCTCGTCGGGATCCTGACTCCCTGGTTTACCAGCTGTGTAACCTTGGCAAGCTACTGAACTTCCCATTCCTCAGTTTCTTTATCCTTCAAATGGAGGTACTAATGTTAACCAAGTCGTTGGGTCGTTATTATGAGGATGCAATGACATAGCGTGGGTAAAGCCCTCAGCCCCGCCTGGCATAATAAACACTCGGTAAGAGCTAGCTAGCTGCTGTTATAATGATTTGTTTTATTGCTTCTATTTCTTTTCTTCCTTCCTTTCTTACTCTCCCCCTTTTCCCCTAACTCCTCTCTCCCTTTCTCCACTCTTTCCCCAATTGCTTTTTAACTGTAGGAGGCACTGGAACTACCAAGACCTGCAAGACCCAGTTAGTTGCTCAGTCTTGCTCGAGGTCTCGAGTTAGTGGACTAGCTTGGAAGATCCACCTTTAAGGGTCTTGCTTTCCTCGTGCCTCCCTTCCCTGTCCTCTCACCACTGTGATGATACCTAGCATGTGACCTTGCCCACGTAACTGCTCAGTCAATCCTTGAGGGTCTAAGTCATGGTTAAGGGCAGAAATCTTAGAGCAAGACAATACAGGTTTGAACTTTGGCTCTCATCTACTGGGCTGTGTGGCCTTGGGCAAGTTACTTAACCTCTATGGTTCTCAGTTTTCCCACCTATCAAATAGGATATGATAATGTATTTTCCCCACTGGACTGGCCTGAGGCTTAAAGGAATTAATAATAATGTACTTACTGGTATATCAGTGCCTGGCATATAGTAAGTGCTACTTGAGTGTTACTTTTTTTCATGACTCAAGACTTTATTGTCTTATTTTTATTCTTAATTCTTATGTTGTATTTTTCCCATTACCATTTAACCCCCTTTTACTCCCCTGCCCCCTGCAATCACCCCCACGAGTCCCGTTTCCCTTTTGCGCAATCCCTCCACCCGCTGACCACCCCCCTCCAACAGCGGTCAGCCTGCTCTCTATCTGTGAGTCTGTCTCTATTTTGCTTGTGTGTTACTTCTTGTTCTTGTTATTATCGATGAGCTGAGGCGGGGCCCGGGCACAAGAGCTGTTTAAGGGTCTCCGAGCTCATATTCTGTGCACTTTCCTCTTTCCTGGGGCTGCTGTGGGATTCTGGCGCAGAGAGTTGAAGCTCTGATTGGATGTGCAGCACAGTATGTTTCTCTCCCTCCTTCTTTCATTCTCCTGAAGAATAGATTTCTTTTGAAACGGAACAAAAGCACCAGCAAAGAGCTCCTTCCCTCACAATGAAGCCTTCCCTCACAATGAAGCGTTCCCTCCACGAGTCCTCTCCTTCCGGTTTCCTCAAAGGGTTGGGTTTTGTTCTCCTTCAAAACCATTTCTGAAGGAAAATTCCATACTACGGAGTACAAATGGGTTTTCAGGTCTCACATTCCTAACACAAGGAATTTGGCTTCCTTCAGTCTATGGAGCTGGGCCTTGAGGATATGAGGAGTTAGGCTGTTCTCCAGGATCTCATTGAATCCAGCTGAGGACCAGTGGGACCAGAAGCTGTCAAAGCCATTACACGAGTAAGGGAGCTAAAGACCGAGGGAGGCAAGGGGCTTGGCCTCAGTTCACAGCAGAGGCTGACCCTCTGCTATTTGAGTCCTTGGGCTCTCTTCCTCTGGGCGCTGAGCTCCTCCTTTGCGTCCTCCCGTGACTATGGGGAATGCCTGGCCTAGGAGTTTAGGGGACATTCTGGGGCCTTAAAAAGGGAGTATGAGAAATAATAGACCTCTGGCCTCAGTTGAACATACAATAGGGAGTGGTGGGGACTGCGGTGCCCAGGAGCACACTTGCCAAGCCTAATCTAGACAGCTGCTCCTTAGCACCTGCTAGTGATGCCCTGGAAATCTGGACTCAGAGCTTCTGAGAAGCCTCACATCTACCACCTTGTAGCTTGTACCCTTTGGTCCTAGTGTCTTTTGGAGGAAACCCAACCTCACCTTCTAATGACTGGACAGTCCTAGCTAGACATGAACTCAAGAGACAGACTGTCCGGGTTCCACTCCCAGCAATACTACTCAACAGCTGTGTCAACTGGGCGTTTTATTTGAACTGTCTGCGTCCTGGTTTCCTTATCTGTAAAATGCGGATGATGATGGTATCTACTTAATAGGGCTGTATGACGGTTAAGTGAGCTCATATGTGAAAAGTTGTCAGTTAAAGCAATATGAGTGTATACTATCACATTATTGTCCTCTTTCCCACTTCAAGTGCTTTCAACTGCTCTCCATCCTCCATGGTTTCTAGGGCTTTCAACACCCCGATCAGTCTGATTGGAGGGTGGGCCAGTGTGGTTCCCACAGTCCCCTCCTCTTGGTGTTCACAGTTCTCTTCCTGAGTGCAGGCAGGGCCTGTGACATGCTCTTGACCAACAGAAGGCAGCAAAGGTGACAGGGTCTACGTGATGATGTGCACATGGTCACATTACATAAGTCTGCAGTGCTCGTCTTGGGAGGAGGCCTCTGCCCCGCAGGCTCTGAAGAAGCAAGTTGCCACAGAGTGATCTGCCTGTGGAGACAGTCATGTGGCAAGGAGCTGACGGTGAACTCCAGCCCACAGCCAGTGAGAAAGAGAGTCCGCAGAACACCGAATGCTGCCAATAATCCTATGACTAAGGAGATGAATTCTCCCTCAGGTCCCAGATGGAACTGCAGCTCTGTCCAACACCAGACTGTGGCCTTGCGGAGGGCCCAGCTGAGCTGTGCCCGGACTCCTGACCCACAGACACCATGAGATAATAACGTGTGTTGTTTTAAGCCACTAGGTGTGCGGTAATACCGCCACACAGCAATAGATAACTAATACAGTCAACTAACCGCAATGGTAGCTCTATCCCCATCCACCCTGCTTTGGCAATGCTCCGGCATCTCAGTGGCCTGCTCCAAACAGGAGTCCTGGAATAGAACGGTGTACTACAGCAGGCATCTTTGCACCCTGCAGGAGATGTGGCCATAAACAACGTCCCTGCTTTTCTAAGAGGTATAAGGGAACGAATGCAGTTGTTCACACAAGAGCAGGGCTTGAGCCTGCACTGCGTTGTGGTGAGGCACAGGAGTCCCCTGTCCCCTGTGTGCCTGCCCACTCTCCGAGACAGACACACTCTCTGGCTCAAGGTGTGACCACCTGGTACAGGTCATACCTGCAACTCACCTCTTTTCCTCCTACTTGTCTTCCATCTCTGTGTCACTTTTTAAAGAGGAGGCAGAGGAAGAAAAAGACCAGGTGGGCTCACCTGTTGCCGTGGGGGTTGGGGGAGGGCACGAGGGACCACCCAGTACCGCTCTGTGCCACGGAGGGCTACACGAGACTCCACGGCTCACAAGCAGCAGAGCCAGGTTGGAGCTGCGCCCTCCGACCCAGCACTCTTTCCTCAAATTAAAATGTGCTGTTTTCTTCCTTGTGAGCAGGAAGGGGTTCTAGGGAGGCCAATGAACTTGTTTCTCTGAACCTCAGTCTCTTCATCTAGAAAATGAGGCTAACCGTACGTACCTCACCGGAAGTCAGTCTGGTGGGATAATAGCTGCAAAGTTGGTAGAAAAGTGTGTGCTCCCATTACTAGGTTCCCGTAGGAGGACTTAAACTCTCACACATCCCACCGGGGGATGCACTGCATGAATAAAAGCATTCATTGAAAAACCAAACGGTGTTTGACATTTTCCCAGAAGGCATTCTCTCAGATTAAAAGGACATAGCGGAACGCCCCCACCCCTGGCCCCCAGGTCACTCGCTTGTCTGCTTCTCATTGCATTTACAACCCACTGAAGTTCCACCTGCTCCAGAGATTGGTCTCTGCTCCACCTGCCCTGTCTGTCTCCGCTACGCAAACGAGGGGGTGGGGACTCCATCTGTCCTGTTTGCGGCTACATCTCAGTACCCAGAACAGGGTCAGACCCGAGGCAGGTGCTCAGTAGACACGGTGAACAAAAGACAGAATCTGTCTTTTTTCTTATGAGAATTGACCTTAAGAAGGAGAAGAAGAAATCCTAGGAATTCAAACCACTTCCAAGGAGAAAAAATAAACAGCCTTCTAGCAAAACTCACTCCTAATTACTTATTGGTGCCCCAAGAACATGGCAAGCTCTTGACAGGGGGTGTCTCATTTAATACTCGTATCAGCCTTATGAGGTGGGTGCCCCCAGTTCATGGATGCGGACGCTGAGGTCCAGAGGAGTGAAATCTTCTGCATAAAAGCACACGGTAAGAGGTAGAGTTGGGTTTGAATGTGACTCCCGTGGGCTGAGCTGCCCCACATTGCAAAGAGCTGGTGGTAGCCTTGTGACTAGGTAACACACACTGAAATATTTAGGGCTGAAGAAGCAGCATGTCTGCAGCTTACTGTCAAACAGTTGTGTGTGTGTGTGCATGAGTATTTGAGAGAGAGAAACAGAGAAACAGAGAGACAGAGACAGTGAGAGAGGGGAAGTGAAGGAGGAAAATGAAGTAAATGTAGTAATATGTTAACATTTGGGGAATCCGGATGAAAAGTATCTGGTAATTCTCTGAACTATTCTTGTAGCTTTTCTGTAAGGTGGAATTACATAAAAAGAAAACACTTTTTAAAAAGCCGCCGGTGGGAAGAGGATACAGCTCATGTCCTGGTGAGGAAGGACGCAGATCCTGCTTGGCTAGGATGAAGCCTGGAGGGGTGGGTGTGCTGGGGTCAACTCTGGGGCCACAGGGCCAGGCTGAGCGGCCAGCGTTCATCAGGGAGGCAACACATGGACACTGATAGGGCCGTCTGCCCATCCTCGAGCACTCCAAAGCCTTCAAAAGCTAGCTTTTAAATCCAGCTGCTTATTCCCAAAGTTACCCACAGGCAGGCCCACACATGGTTAGGGAAAACACCATTTTCCCCAGGTACGGTTTCCATTCTAGTGACCCATGCAATATACCAGCCTCCCCATCTTGGGACAGTAAAGGGACACTGTCATGTAGTTGTCCCCTAGGGAAGTGAAAGCAGACACTCTTTGTATATTCCAAAAGAAAACACACACACGCACGCACACAGCCCACCCAGAGATAGTAATTATCTAGTCCAAGTTCACACAGAGAGCTGAACTTGGACTAGAACACCAGTGTCGTGGGTTCCCATCAAGTGCTTACATTCTTATTTCTTGGTACCACCATCATTATACTACTAAAGGACTCATATAGCCTTGTGTTCTTGTTCCTTCCCTTGACATCCAGATACTATCTTCCCACGGTTTTCTAGTGTAGCTGCTCATGGGGAAGAGTGTGTATACCCATTTCGAAACACGGGTTTAGGGTCAGACAGACCTTGGTGACATCACTTCTTATGGGATGACCTTGGGCAGATGATTTAACCTCCCTGAGCTATAGTTTACTCATCTGGAAGACGATGACAGTGATGTCTAGCTTGTTGGATTGTTGTGGAGATTCATTATCTTGACAAATATGTATTAAACACTGATCTAGGTACTGCAGATACAACAGTTAAGACAGACGAGGGCCCTGACCTCAAGGAGCTTCCGTTCGACGAAAATCAGAAATAAACAAACAAAAAAGATTTTTTCAGATAGTGATAAGTACTAAAAGAAAAGAAAGCTGAAAACATGTGATGATGGGAGGCATGAGTGACCAGAGATGACTGTGCTTCTCACCTAGGGCAGCTGTCTCTGAGAAGGTGACATCTGAGCTGGGGGCTGAATAATGAGAAGGGATTGGCCATGGCAGGACCTGGGGAAGGATGGGGAGGAGGTGGGGCAGCCCTGGAGCAGGGCCTGAGCTTGACTCAGAGAAAGAATGACCAGGAGGCCAGCAGTGTGGTGGGAACCCGGGGAGCTCCAGGGACAGGAGAGGGCATGAGGGCAGTAACAGTGGGGGCGACATCATGCAGGGTATGAAGGCAGAGGCATTTAGGATTTCTTTTGAATGCGCTAGGAATCCACAGAGAGTTTTGAGCATGAGAGTGATATGATCTGATTATTTTTCTTGAAATTGGACAATATATGTCTCCTTATTAGTGCAGGACCTGGCACAAGGTAGGTATTGAATGAAAGAGAGCTTTATCATTGTTTATGATTCCTAGGCATCACCACGAATCAGTGCAGACTTCCCGAAGGTGGGTGGTTCATGCAGAGCTTGCACCTGCATGGAACACCTCCATGCACCTGACCAGGGAAGGGGGACAGCAGTGCACGCCACTCCTGACAGCTGCGACTTCCTCCCTTCCTGCCTCCCACCCCGAACTATACTCCAAGGCGAATGCCAGCCACTTCTGCCAGGCCAAGGGGCAGTCAGGGTAGGCTCACTGGGCACCTCTCCAGCCCGCCCCAGCTCTGGGCCTCCTAGCTGCCTTCACTTTACTGTAAAAATGCAAAGCATTCCAGCCATTTTAATTACTGGGTGTTGCATAAGTCAGCAATCAGCTCATACAAAGGAACAACAGACCCAAAAAATGATTTTTCAACACGCCTTCAGCCTCTCCCTCCTTTTGCTCTACAATCAGCCTTCAATCACTGGCTCCCAGGCAAGGTACGTGCAATCTCTTTCAGAGTTTGTTGATGTGACATCAAGATCTTTTTTTTCTCTAAATACTTGAGGCAGAAGCAGTTTCAAATACCCTCAAGTGGTTTGGAAGCTGCTGGCTGTATTCCTACTTGACACGCTAGGACTAGCATAGGGGCTCCATGTTACACACGCCGGGAACTTTTTACAAAACAGATCTCGGTGTGTGGCGGGTCTATCTGGGCACAAATCGGGGGCATTTTAGTTCCTGAAATTCCAAAATGACCTCATTATAAGGTCCTTCCTCCCAATGCACGAACCTCAAACACCATATCCCAGAAACACTTAGATGTGGAAAAAGAATTTCTTAAGTTTGTAATGTGACTGCAGAGGCCTCTGGTTTCCGAGTGCTGGTTTCCCAGTAGCTTTTGAACTCGTTCTTCACTAACAGTCTGAACTAATCTAACAGTTTGTGGAGGACCTGCTGTGTGTCAGGCATTGTGCTAAGTGCTCAGAAGAGGAAACTCAATTAGATTTTGTCAATCAGTTCACTTTCTAAAGAGGAAAAATGACGTGGAAACTGGCAATCCCGGCAGTGGGATGAATGTCAAGGCAGAGGCAATCTCTGACGGGTGCACCCTGCTTGGATGGAAGGAAAGGCTCCTTGTAGATGCTGCCCAATAATAATCTTGTCTTAACAATAACATTGACAGTGGCCATTCACTGATGGATACTCTGCCAGGCTTTCTGCGCCATCTTGTTCATTTCTCACAGCTCTGTGGGGTTGGCACTAATAAATGCTGTCCCTATTTTACAGATGAGAAAACCAAGACACAGAAAAGTTACTTGTCCAGGATCACACAGCTAGGAAATGGTGAGCTGGCAAATATTTAACTAGCTCTCCAGGACAAAATGCCCTGGTGTCCAGCATCCACCAATTGCTGTAATATGAGTACTCCGATCACGGACAATTTTAGGTTCCGATGTGATGTCACTGAACGACGATGTGCTAGCGCACCATGATACAGTGTCTCCACCACGCAGATACGACGGCTGGAAATGACCGCAAGAGCGTAGGCAAGAGTGTAATGTGATAAAATAATTAGGAAGTGATGACTTTAAAATATCCATTGCCCTTGTTTTAACTATGATTTAATTCACTATAAGTTTATGTAATTAAAGCTTGAATAATGGCTGTACTTTGCAACTGACTAGAAGGTTTTCAGGAAACGTATCAATCGGCTCTCACAAGCCACTTGGAGCAGGCTCTAGCCTGCCACTGGGGTTCCAGGGCCTGCCCCTTCGCCCCTCTAGACAAATGAGGTAGCCAGGTGTGCGGAGGAGAGGCACTCCAGGCCAACAGGGCACTGCACAAAGACTTAAGATGTAGGTATGGGAGAACAGAATGACACTATAATTTAGTGTCTGCAAAATATTTTCAACCGATCCCGGGAACGCAGAGAGGTGTTCAAGAGCACGGAACTGGACACTGAACTCCAAATTCTGGTTCCACCCCTTCCTAACTGTGTGATCTTGGCCCAATTACGGAACCTCCCTGTGCCTCAGCTGTCTTTTCTATGAACTGGCCGTGGTAGTAGAGCCGCTGTATCATAGTTGTGAGAGTTAAATAAATTTGTACATGTAAAGTTCATGGGACCGGGCCTGGCTCCGTTGATGTAAGCTATTATTTAATCCTTGAAACCACCTCTGGGAATTAGATGTTTGTCCTCAATTTGAGAATAAACTTGGAGAAAAACTTAGCTAGAGGAGATGGGGCTTGAACAAGTGTCCTGATTCTAGCTTTTGTGCTCATCCCAAGGGCTGGAAATCACATGGACTGCATTGAATATCATTCTCCAGGAGGCCTGCTGGTGTACTCACTGCCCTGCTAAGTGTCTCTTCTGATAGGGGCCATATCTGGTTCATGGTGTCACACACTTTGACTGGTGGGTGCAAGGCATTCTGGGAAGGAAGACCCCCCTGGTGACAGACACCAAGCCTCTGCCCCTCGAATGTGCACAGTCACTTTCTCCCCGAGGGGGCAGGCTGGCAGGGTGGTTAAGACTGCTCCGGTTTCCAATCCCAGCACTGCAGCATCCCGGCCATGTAGTCTGGGGCAAATTACATAATCTCTCTTTACCTTTCTTTCCAGATCTGAAGACTAAAGGAACGGCGGGGATAATCCTGTCTATCTAACAGTGTTTGCTATAAGGATTAGTCTTGATTAATATATGCAAACCACTCAGAAAAATGCCCAGGATCCAGTAGGCACCCTGTAAGAACGAGCTATTTCTACCAAGCTTTTGTTTTCTTTGCCTCCTTCTTCTCCCCGTCCCTTCTTTGGGTGTTACTTACATGGTCCAAGGAGATACGGGAATACGCTTCTTCTCAATAAACACGGATCGTAACACTACTCGAGGGCAGGGGCTGGTCTCGTTCATCTCTGCACCTGTAGGGCCACAACCTGGTACACACAGGCTCTCAGTGAGAATTTACTAAGTGCCAGGCCCTGTGCCAAGGGCCTGATTCACCATCCTTTGCTTGACCCTCATGAAGATCCTGTAACGTATGAATCTCTCCTCTATTTTACCGTTAGACTTCTGAGGCTCCGAGAGGTTAAGAAACTTGAAGGTCACAGGAAAAAAGTGAAGAAGGATCAAATCCCAGATTTATTGACATCACAGGCCTTGGTCCCCACCCTTGGTCGGTCTGCCTTCCAAAATATTCCACCGGGAAGCTTTGAAAAATCATCCAATCCAATCCCCTTGTTTCATATCTGAAGGAAGGGGGCTCATTGATTTATTCAATCAAGGTCACCCAGCTATTGTGTGTGGCAGAACTGGGACAAAAACCTGGTATTTTACCTCAGTCTCAGTCTTGACATTTCAGGAGGAAATGAAGCCATAGACAATAGCTGTTAAAATGCACTGATCAGTATTCTATCAGCTTGCCTCCGGTTTCTGGGCCCCTTCTTTGTAATACAAATGTAATTTTCTTGTGGCATCCACCCAAATTCTGAGGAAGGAAAGGCATACCCACACCTCCAGAAACCGCCTGCCATGTAATTTCCCCTGCCTTTTCTCCACTGCAAACCAGACCCAGAACAGGGGATGCATCGCACTTGCCTGAGGATCAGGCTGCCTGTGTCCCCCCCGCGTGGCTGCATCGTACAGTGTTCAGGAGCTCTCACCACTCTGTGGGACCCCGGAAGACAAAGAGGGAAATCACCACTACTTCGGATACCCCAAAGAACCGAAGTGTGTAGCGAGTTCGTGGTCTCCGGAGACACAGCGCTGTTTTGGAGGGAGACCTCTGCATCCCAACCGCAGCTCTGCCACTTTCTTGCTGGAAAGAAACTGGACATGAAATGTAACATCTTTGAGTCTCAGTTTTATTTTCCCTCTTTTTATGTTTTGACACCTTTCATAGCCCACCCGTAAACTTCTGGCAACCACTAATCTGTTCTCTGCATCTATGAGCTTGTTTGTGTTTCATTTTTTAAGCTTCCACATATAAGTGAGGACTTATGGCATTTGTCTTTCTCTGTCTCACTTATTTCACTTAGCATAATACCCTTGAGGTCCATCTATGTTGTTGAAAAAATAGCAAGATGTCATTCTTTTTTATGGCTGGGTAATATTTCATTGTGTTCATATACCACAATTTCTTTTATTCATCCATTGCGGGAGACTTAGGCTGTTTCCTATATTGGCTAATATAAACAATGCTGCAATGAACATGGGGATGCATATATCTTTTTGAGTTTATATTTTGGCCTCACTTTTCTTGACTGTAAAATGGGCATATACAGTACGTATTACTTAGGGTTGTGAGCACTGGAGGAAATACGGTGTTGAAAGTGACCTGTACAGAGCTGGTACTCAACTAATGCGAGTTCCCCTTCCTTTTTCTTGTCTTAAAAATCCTTTCCAGCTTGTCGTCCTAAGGTCAACAAGTGTTACAGGGAAAAGAGATGACTCCGGCTGAATCCTGACAGATAAAAGAATCCTGACAGATGAGATGGAGGTGGGTGGGGGATATATTGTTGGCAAGTGGATTCCAGGCAAAGAGCACAGTGCAAACAAAGCCTCGGAGGCAGGAAACGGATGGCTGGAACATAAAGGGGTGGGAGACGGGAACTAGGACATAGGTTTGGAGGGCTAAGCAAGGACAGGCCTGCCGTTGCACGACTTGAGGGGTAGCCATCACATTGTGTTCTATGTGAATGGTCCCCCTCTGTGGGGCCCTGGGACGAGCCGGATCACAGAGGGCCTTGCATGCCTTTCTTTGCAGTGTGAGACTTTGTTCAGCAAGCCATGGAGAACAAATGAATCACAGAAGCAAAGGACAGCATGGTTTCTGATTTATGGCTGAAAAACTTTCTGGCAGCCGCAGTGCAAAAGTTGGATTTGGTGGAGAAGGACTCTAGGCAGGGCGACCAATTATGTGACTCCTGAAATGGTCAGGAGAGGATCTTTGGGGGCCCGATCCAAGCCAGAAATGGTGGGAAGGGGGCGAAGGAGATGGTTGGAAGATGAGTGGAGGGAGAATCGACGGGACTTGGTGAACGATGGTGCCACTGATGGGGACAGGTAACACTGTGGGGGAGTGGGGGGGTAGGACGATGAGTTTGGAGCCTTTGGGGCCTGAGGCAGCCACGGGACCACCGGGTGCCATTGTCCAGGGGGAAGCTGGATACAGACTGGAGCTCAGCTGGATGCTGCTGCTGGTGGTGCCTGCTCCAGCGCAGGTGGCACAGTGGGAGGTGGAACGGAGAGAGCGTGGTGTTGGCCAGGGGGAGGGTGGGGGCTAGAAGGGGAGGGAAGGGAGCCAAGGACAGAAAATTGGGAAACACCTCCACTTTCGTGACAGGAAGAGCCTGAAGAGTCTGCCAAGAAGACCGAGAAGGTACAGTTGGAGAGGAAGAAAGCGAAAACCCAGAGTGGGTGGTCTTTGCTGCCAAGTTCAAGGAAGGATGTGATCAGTGGCATCGAGTGCTCTTTGGAACCTCCCTGTAGTCTGGGACAAGTCCATTTCAGTTCCAGCAGGTTCCACAGAAGAGAGTTCAAGTGCTTGGCAGAAACAGGCCAGTCTGAAAGGGAGACCAACCATCGCTCCACCCCATTTCCTTCCCAAACCACGAGGGCGCCCAGCAGAGACACACTCATGTGCATCTACTGTGCGAAACAGCATTCAACCTTTAAAGAAACCACAAAGGAGCTACTCATTTTAAAAGGAAAAACACATGAACTTCACGGGCATGAGGAAGACATTAAGACACAAGGAGAAGTTCTCCCTCCACTCCATATTAGCCTTTGCAGAAATGATTGAGCACACAGGCATTAAAGAATTTTTTTTTAAAGCAAGAGCTGGAAATAGTAACACTATTTCCCATCTCCCACTGCCCCAGAAAACGCAGGGCACAACATGTCTGTGCAGT
>PVKM010034283.1:0-15626 GCA_004027735.1 Carollia perspicillata
GTTTAAAGATGTCCTGGAGGTTCCTAAGCTTCTCCTCATTCTTTTGAATTCTTGTTTCTTCATTCTTTTCTGCTTGGCTGTTTGTTTCCTCCTTCTGGTCCACTCCATTGATTTGAGTCCCAGTTTTTGAAGCATTTTTCTTATACTTGTCTGTCATCTGCGTATCTTCTTTCGTGAGGAGTTTGTTAAGGTCTTTGGCCTATTAAAAGCTGGGTTGTTTTCTTATTGTTGAGTTTTAAGAGTTCTTAGTATATTCTGGATAATAGTCCTTTATTAGATGTTTTGCAAATATTTTTTCCCAGTCTGTGGCCTGTATGTTTACTCTCTTGACATTATGTTTCAAAGAGCAGAATTTTGAATGTGAACGAACTCCAACTTATCAATCCTGCCTTTCATTGGTTGTGCCTTTGGTGATCTAAAAAAGTCATCACCAAAACCAATGTCATTTAGATTTTCTCCAAAGTTAACTTCCAGGAGTTTTATATAAAGTTTTGTGTTTTACACTTAAGCGTGTGATACCTTTTAATTTTTGTGAAGGGTGTAAGGTTTGTGCATAGCTTCACTTATTTGCATGTCCAAGTTCAGTGGTCCCAGTACCACTTTTGACAATACTGTCTTTGTCCCATTGTTACTGCCTTTGCTGCTTTGCCAGAAACCAGTTGATTATATTTGGGTAGGTCTATTTTGGGTTCTCAATTGTTTCATTGACTTATGTCTATCGTTTTACCAATACCGTCTCGATTACTGTAGCTTTAGAGTAAGTCTTCAAGTCACGTAGTATCAGCCCTTCGTTTTTGTGCTTCTCCTTTTAATGACACTGAGTCGGCTAGTCCATGGTGTCTCTTGCCTCTCCATATGAACGTTAGAATCAGTTTGTCGATACACACACACACACATAAAACTTGCTGGGATTTGATTTGGATTGCACTGAATCGCTAGATCAATTTGGGAAGAACAGACATTTTGACAATGTCAGATATAGGTTTTTTTGTAGATATTCTTTATCAAGTTAAGAAAGTTCCCCTCTATTTCTAGTTTACTGAGGGTTTTTTTTTTTTAAAATCATGAATGGGTATTGGATTTTGTAAAATGCTCCTTCGACCTTTATGAGCAAGTGACTTTTCTTCTTTGGGCTGATATGATAGATGACATTGATTTTTTAACGTTGAACCAGCCTCACATACCTGCAGTAAATTCCACTTGGTGGTTGTATACAATTCTTTTTATACATTGTTGGATTCAATTTGCTAATACTTTGTTGAGAATTTTTTGCATTTATGTTCATGAGAGATCTGTAGCCCATAGTTTTTTCTTGTAATGCTTTTGGTTTTGATGTTAGGATAATGCTGGCTTCACAGTGTGAGTTAGAAGTATTCCCTCTGCTTCTGTCTTCTGAAAGAGAGGGGAGAACTGGTATAATTTCTCACTTAAATGTTTGGTAGAACCCATCTGGGCCTGGTGCTCTTTTGGAAGGTTGTTGATTCGATTTCTTCAAATTGTCTATTTTTCTCGTGTGTTTGGTAGATGTGTCTATCAAGAAATTGGTCTAGTTCAACTAGGTTATCAAATTTGTGGGCAAAGAGTTATTCATAGTATTCCTTTGTTATCCCTTTAATATCCATAGGATCTATAGAGATATATCCCATCTTTCAGTTCTCTTTTAAAAAAAATTATTTTTAGAGGGAAGCAGGGAGGGAGGGAGGGAGGGAGGGAGGGAGAGAAACATCAGTGTGAGAGAGAAAGAAAAATCAATGGGCTTGTCAGCCATCTCTCATGCAGGCCCCGAACAGGGGGCACTGACTCCTCAACCCAGGCATGTGCCCCAGTCGGGAACAGAACCAGCGACTTTTCGCCATGGATGCCGCCCAACCAACTGAGCCACACCAGTCAGGGCTATCTAGCCATCTTTCATTCCTGATATTAGTAACTTGTGTAAAGAATATTCCTTTAAAAGGTTTAATAATTAAATGAACTAGATCTGCTTGAGAAAAGTCTGGGTATTCCAGACTTCACAAGTATACAGTATCAAAACCTGTGTTTCCCGCAATTACTCAAACTAGTATTAAAGAAGGGCGATGTGAAAAAATACTTTCATAGCACCCCTGGATCCAGTTGTCATACTTTGAAAAAAAGAACATGATTAAGGGAGATTATCTTCTCAATTGGCAATTTAACTTCCCTATCATTGAAACATAGCACCTATTCCCCCAAACGTACTAGTTTTGAGCTGTGACTACTACTTAGAATGCCGTTTGCTTATCCATATCAATTCCAAATGGATTTAAAGGACAGGATTCAAATGAGAGCAGCATATAAAACTGGAATTTTAAAATACAAGAATTCTTGATACCTTGCACAGTAGGACTCTCTAAAGCACACAGATAATTATTAGGAGGACACAAAAGGAGGTGTTTTATGGCTCAGTAATTCAATTTTTTCTCTATTTTCCCCAGAAAACTTGAAAATGTGCCTAAAAAGGACATTTACAAGGATGTTCAATGCGACATTGTTATGACAGCGAAAAACTCACAATAAAGACAAAAAAAAACTAGGTTATACACATAACATGGAATATTGGAGGTCTCTCCAGAAGGTACCCAGCCATGTAATATGAAAAACAGAGACATTCATTGAAGATACAAGATACAAGAAACACTGTACATAGGACAATGATGCCTTAGTCCCCTTCAAAGTAGGCATCTTGGGAGCTCACACAGCTCTCCGAATTGCCATCAGCTGCCCTGTCATATTTTCCTGAATCTCATTGATGGTCTGAAATCTCTTCCCCTTTAAAGGTGATTTTAGTTTTGGGAAAAGCCAGAAGTTGCAGGGTGCCAAATCTGGGCTGTAGCGGGGCAGAGTCACCTGGGTGATCTGATGTTTCTCAAAAACACTCTCCATGAGATGTGATGTGTAAGCAGGCGCATTGTTGTGATGAAGCTGCCGGTCACCAGTTGCCCATAGCTGTGGCCTTCTGAATCATCTAGATAGTTGCTGTGAAGGAGTGTTCAAGCTTAACTCAAGATTTAGTGCAGATTCATTGCTCTACTGGCTCAGTCATTTTGAATTTGACGGCCACACAGTACACACACTCAATGGCATCTACTGTCTCCACTGACTAGTACAGTGAAGTTGTCATTGTTCATGCATGCCCATTCCAGTCCACTCTCCTTGGCTGCTGGGTTACATCGATGTCACATAAATAGTTTTCATTATATTAACAATGGCTGGGCCCTGGCTGGCGTAGCTCAGTGGATTGAGCGCGGGCCTGTGAACCAAACAATCGCAGTTCGATTCCCAGTCAGGGCACACGCCTGGGTTGCAGGCCAGTTCCCAGCAGGGGATGCACGAGAGGCAACCATACATTGATATTTCTCTCCCTCTCTCCTTCCCTTCCCCTCTAAAGATAAAAAAAAACCCAAAAAAACAAAAAACAAAACAATGGCTGGGCTCTTTCCAGACAGACCTTATGTACACATATATGCGTATGTATATTTATATATACATATGTATACACACATACACACAATGGATCTGCAGAACATATAAAGAATACCACTCATGTAAAAAGCAAACTATATCCTTGTAAGTACATTTTACTGATTTTTAGAGAGATTTTATTTATTTTTAGAGAGAAGGGAAGGGAGGGAGGAAGAGAGGGAAGAAATATCAATGTGAGGCGAAAACATCTATTGGTTGCCTCTTGCACATCCCCAATCAGGGGCCAGCCAGCAACCCAGGCATGTGCCCTCATTGGGAATGGAACGGGTGACCTTGCATTTTGCGGACGACGCCCACCCAACTTAGCCACACCAGCCAGGACTGCACATGTTTTATAAATGCGCAGAGAAGGGTTTGGAAAGCCACATTCCAAAATGGTAACAACAATTAGCTCTAAGGTTTTTACGGTATTTATTGCTCAATGGTGGGGGTTTAATATTATATGTAATATTTTAATTTTTAAAAAAGATTTTATTTATTTAGTTTCAGACAGACGGGAAGGGAGGGAGAAAGAGATGGAAAGAAACATCAATGCGTGGTTGCCTCTCCTGTGCCCCCCACTGGGGACCCGGCCCACAACCCAGGCATGTGCCCTGACTGGGAATCAAACCAGTGACCCTTTGGTTCACAGGCTGGCACTCAATCCATGAGCCACACCAGCCGGAGCTTTCATTTTTTACATAATGAGTTCATATCTTATCACTTAAATGAATTTGGAAAAGGCAATGCCCAAAAACACACTTTAAGAAATCAAACAGCAAAGGCATACCCACCTTGACAACGGCACCGACGACGAAGCTTAAATGGCACACAGTCCCTCCCCCAGCGGAAGTCAGTAGAAAGCAACGGAGAGTCAGGAGCAGAACATTCTATTCAAATTCACCTCCAGGTGTGGCTGCTCCGCTGCCCTACCTCACCAGAGGGAATTCGCGCGGTCTTCCCTCTCTGGGACAGGTACGCGACCGCTGTTTGATTGAGCACGCACAGGTGCCTACCTGCACCTTGATAATCGCAGACCCTGGGAAGATGTCGCCCACAGAGGGGCGCTATATATGCTTCCAGGAGAAAGCCAACAATGGACAAAAATAGACCCACTGCAAATTCAGCAGCGGTATGTTGGGCATGTTTTGCCATCTGGTGCAATGAAAACAGAACGGTTTATTCCCAAATATCAGTTAAAAGGTGTCAGTCCAAATATTTATATACAATCTATATAACCTGGTGTGTCCCCTCCGAAGATATCTTCTGTGCAGTGAACTGTCTCTCAGAATTTTTACCGTCCTCTATGGTACGTGCCCGAGTCCCAAAATGAGGGCCCTACGTATGATGTGGCCTCTGGATGTGATCTGTGTTGCCCCCATAATATTTTGAAAAGACTATTTCATGTAAATATCCAGATTTGCACCTTATCCTCATCCTGTAACACTGGGTCTACCCTGCTTCATGGCCACCAGTGGCTGAAGAAGAGCCGTCTCACTGAGACCCGGCGAGACGCTGCGGCACCCCAGTCCCCACCGTGCCCTACTGCTCCCCAACTCTGAGGCTCAGTTGCCATTATTGTTCTGCCTCTGTTGTGGTTTTTCTCATGGTAGTGCCAATTAGAGAACTGATACTTGTACTTACAGCTCTACCAAAGAACCTAAAGATGCACAGATTGTCAAACGTTTCGAGGAAAATGGGAAAGAGGAAACTTTTCCATGAGAATGAACAATATCCCTATGTACCTAATTTGCAAAGTATGCTTCTGATGAAAGAATACATGACCTTATGAAACTACTGGCTAATTCTCTCAACTACGTCTTCCTGTCCATAGCAGGCATTTGAATTTGTGAGGCTTGGTTTACAATAACACTTATGGCTATGCCACCAACCGGAAGATACAGAGACAGAAACAAAGCAAACACAAGAACTGGAATTTTGTGAATTGCACACATATTAACCTATATGGATTTTATATTTAAATTTACTACATTGTCAATTCTAAATAAGCTTGTTGCACTGTATATAATAGGTATTGTGTATTAGGTGTTAGAAGGATTTAAGGTGAGTAAAACATAGTTCTTACCCTCTCACAGCTTGCATTTAAGAGCGGGAAGGGATGGGAAGAAAGAATAGACAGGTATAACAGTTACTCTACTAGCAAGACAAATTAAGACCAGAGACAAATACAAGCAAAGCCTGGTAAGAACCGGAAAGAGGGAACAAGAGAGGAAAACCAGGAACAGCTTCAGGAAGATGGTATCATGAGAGTGAGGCCTGAAGACAGTTAGTTTCTAAAGGACACGCTAACAAGGCGGTGGTAAGGCGGGAAACGGAGGGCGTGTTGAGAAAACAGCACCTCTCACATCACGCAGTGCACCTGAGCGTAGCATACACAGTAAGAGCGAAAGAGGAAGGTGGGGAAGTGGCTGACAAACTTCAGTGCAAGGCTGACACCTGTCCTGAGTAAGGCAGGTGATGGGAACTCCCAGGTGAAGTAGGTGATTGCCACTGGAGATAAAATATGCTAGTTACATTACACACGTAATTATGAATCACAGAAAACAAAATCACTTCCAAAAACTACGTGAACAGCAAGGCGTGAGCGATTTTTTCCTCTCTAGGTTCTCTCCCACCTCCTCTCTAAATACCCGGAGTTTCAAACTGGCTGCTGGCAGGCCCGAACGGCAGGCAGGCAGGCTGTGGGCCACAGCACTGACAAAACACCACCACCCGAACAAACAAGTTCCTGGTGCTGAAACACTGGTGATCTCTCTCTCACACATACACACACCCAGATCCCTCCCTTCTGTTGAAAACCCAGAAATTCCGGCCACACAGAACTCACATCCCAGCACGGTCACAGTCTGCTGGGGCCTCCACCCTTTGCCCCATGTGGTACCTTTCCAGCTCTGAACGTGTGTGTGGTCACTGCCTAACACATAGGGGACACCCCTCGACTCACCCTACAGATATGAGGAACGCACTGAGCCAGACACTGTGAAAACACACACACCGGACACACCTAGTCGAACAGAAGGAACCCACTGTCGGAAACCACGTGTCTGAGAGTGGGATTTCGAGCTACGGCAGAAGGGACTACTTCAGTCCTTCAGTGTCACAGGAGAGGGATCTGTAATTTAGAGCAACATTGTCCACGGATAAGAATGTGAAAATTCAGTGGCAAGTTCAAGCTTCTTCAGTAGAAGACTCAAAGTCAAGTCTTTCCCTACACAGTAAACTGTTAAACCTAAAGGATCTTTGTAAGATCACAGATGCAATAGCAACCTCAGCAGCTCCGCCCCGCCACGAGGATGGTCCTGGACAGTGGTCTTATGTGAGAGCAACAGAGCCTGAGAAATGAGGTCAGATCAAAGCCTGAGCTGCACCTGAGGTGCAGGCGCACAAACACGCTGGTACAGATGCTGGTGGTCCAAGTTCTTAACTCGCAGTCGTGAGCGGCCAGGAAACCATCCTCGGTCTCTGGCCACTCTGGCCCTCCAAGGCACATCATGGGTCTTTGCTCTCTCCGAATCCTGTCATCTCTCCACAGTGCACCACTATGCCGATCGCCTGTCACTGAGGCTGTCTAGGTAAAGGGTGCCATCAGCTGTGCTCCTTTGTTGCTAGAAATCAGGCAAGTGTAGGAAGTGGCAGAGCGATGACAATATAGGAAATTCACAATTTACAAGAGCAAAAGACAGCATGAATACCCACCACAGAGATCTGGTCAAGTATGGTAAGGACAGAAAATAACATTCCGCAGCTATAACAGATCAGGATGGAATGCTACTGAGTAATAAAAAGGAACAAATAATTGACACACATAACAACTCGAACGAATGTCAAAGGAATCACGCCACGTGAAAGCAAGACAAAAGGCCAATTCCAAAAGGCTACACGCCATGATTTCACTCCTATAACACTCTTTAATTATAAAAATGGAGAACAGATTACTAGGTGCCAAGCGTTAGAGATGGGGGTGACTAAACAAACCTGCATGCGGTGGAACCGTATAGAAACACACCCACACGACATATATTCCATGCCATAAGAATTACAGAAATACAGATGAAGCAACGGATAAAACTTTTCAGTAAAACTCCTTACAATGAGAAGGTACCTCTGGAAAGATCGGAAAGAGGGAGGGAAGAGCAAAGGGGCGGAGGGGTGTAACGGGGAAAGAGGAGGGGGAGGGAGGAACGAGACGGCCACGTTCTGTAAATAAATGGTCTGAATGACCTCTAAGACATACTACTAAGAAGAGAAAAAAGGCGATAACCCGTTGTTCTTATAATCCTAGCGGTAAGCCAGGCTGTAGACACCCATGATTACTAAAATATCTGCCACTCATGGAGTTCGGAGGACATAATACTTAAAAGGCTGAGGGGCCTGCACAGTAAGACAATCTCAGTTGGAACGTTGAGGCAGCCCGATGCAGAATTCACGCCTGGCCTCTGCCCGAGACGGCACTTACTTTGGTTGGCCCCATCAGCAATCAGAATTTGTTCGCTAGGGAAATAAACCCACCTAGAAAAAGTAAGACTTTGTCTGTGTCAATGAACTTCTGAATTAATCACTGATACTTGAATAAAATTCAAACTTTTAGGAAATTATGTGAATCCAATGAGGGTCAACGGACGACTGTGTGTTATTGACGGCTTTCGATCTCTGTAACCAGCCATGACGTTCTTGTGACCACACCAATCTTAGCCCTAAATAAACGATTCCCAAGTCGTAGTGAGGTTTCTGCATCTCATCTACCAAGTCACTTGCATGGGGAACTTACAAGGAGAGCCAAATCACTGAAGTGAGAAGTTTTACATTTAATTTAAAAGATCTGAAATGTTCAAGATATCAGGAACTTGCCCCCAATGCAGACTATTTTGCAGTAGGACAGAAGCCACCACACGATTTTAAATATGATGATTAAAACACAAATTTTAAAACACGTCTCAAGTAGCTTTCTGAGATGGTAAGGAAAACAATGTTAATAACGCAACAGTAAAACGCTAGCAAATAAATAAAACTCAAGTTTGGTCCTTAGTATTCCAGGACATTTTCTACTTACACCAAATTTCTCCAAGATACTCTTGGACTTTCTCTTCTATTCTGCTTCTAGTGATAATGCAAATTCAAGAATTCCTTAAGTCTCACACTGGACTAGCAGAGTCAAATACCAAATTACGGCCTCCAGTTCATTAATCTTTCACTCAGGTTATTTGCTACTCCAATTTCTCAAAGTACGCAGCAGTCTACGTTCATCCCCTAAGGCCAGTGTAATCCGTATCTTACAAAAATGGGCAGAGGCCATTTTTGACTCAGCTCACTCCTGCCCAGCCCCTCTCGACCGAGGGAAGATCACAGACAGAAAGCCATGGCTGCAAGGCAAAACCATGATGCATTTAAAGAAATTAATGGGTAATTATCACCTCTTCTGTTTTGTTTTTGCCTTACTGAACTGGTTAGAACTTGCTGAGTTAACAGCCATGAGTCTTGTCGTCTTGATTTTATTGGGAAAACATTCAGTCTTTTGCCATTAAGTTGAGGAAATTTTTCCGAGTTTAATTTTTAAGTCATGAATGGATATTGAATTTTGTCAAATGCTTTTTCTGCACTGATATGATCATGTGATTTTAAGACTGTTACTATAGATTACATTGATAGATTCTTTTTTAAAGATGTTTATTTTTAGAGAAAGGGGAAGGGAGGGAGAAAGAGGAGAGAAATATCCATGTGTGAGAGAAACACTGATCAGCTGCCTCTTGTGTACCCTCGACAGGGAACCCAGCCTGCAGCCCAAGCTTGTGCCCTGATGAGGAACAGAATCGATCGGCGACCTTTTGGTTTGCAGGCTGGCACTCAGTCCACTGAGCCACACCAGCCAGAGTGACAGGTTTTTTTTTGTCCTCATGAGAGGACACGCTATTGACTTCTTTTTAGAGAGAAAGGGGGAGGGAGGGAGAGGGAGGGAAACACCCATCAGTCGCCTCTAGTTTTCTAGTTCTAGTTCGTGCCCTGATTGGGATGGAACTGGCAACCTAGAGATGTGCCCTGAACAGGCATCAAATCTGCCGCCTTCCAGTTTACAGGATGACACTCCACCCCACTGAGCCACACCAGCCAGGGCTGCTCTGATAGATTTCTTTAAATTACACTTTATTGATTATGCTGTTACGGTTGTCCCAATTTTTCACCCCTTGCCCCTCCACCCAGCACCCCCGTTCCCTCAGGCAATCCCCACACCATTGTTCATGTCCATGGGTCATGCATATAAGTTCTTTGGCTACTCCCATTTCCTACACTGTCCTTTATATTCCCATGGCTATTTTATAACCACCTATTTGTACTTCTTACTCCTCTGACCTCTTCAACCATTTCCCTAGCCCCCTTCCCACCTGGCAACCATCAAAATGTTCTTTGTATCACTGATTGTCTCTGTTCTTCTTGTTTGCTTAGTTATTTAATTCGATTGTTGATAGATATGTATTTACTGCCATTTTATTGTTCATAGCTTTGATCATCTTCTTTTTCCTAAATAAGATCCTTTAACATTTCATGTAGTAATGATTTGGTGATGATGAAGTAACCCTCCTCTTGTAGTTGAGTCTTGGTTGCTGTTGGCAGGCCAATGGGAGAGATTTACCCAGGCCAGTTTTTTCTGGGAAGCTCTTTATCTGCCATTTGATTCTAAATGATAGCTTTGCTGGGTAGAGCAATCTTGGCTGTAGGTCCTTGCTTTTTCATGACTTTGAATATTTCTTGCCAACTCCTTCTAGCCTGCAAAGTCTCTTTTGAGAAGTCAGCTGACAGTCTTATGGGAACTCCCCTGTAGGTACCTGTTTTCCTCTTGCTGCTTTTCAGATTCTCTCTTTAACCTTTGGCATTTTAATTATGATGTGTCTTGGAGCGGGCCTTTTCCATTCCATCTTATTCAGAACTGTTTTCTGGACTTGCATGTTTATTTCCTTCACCAAATTAGGGAAGTTTTCTTTCATCATTTTTTCAAATAGATTTCCAATTTCTTGCTCTTTCTTCTTTCCCTTCTGGTACCCCTATGATAGACATGCTGACACCCTTTGAAGTTGTCCCGGAGGCTCCAGACATTATCCTGGTTTTTTTTTTTTTTTGGATTCTTTTTTATTCTTGGCTTTATCCACTCTACTGCTATTTCCCTGTAAATTGTTCATTTCATTTCATGTATCCTTTATTTCTGGCTGGATATTTTTTATGCTGTTGAGGTCCTCACTAAGTTCTTTGAGCATCCTTATAAGCAATGTTTTGAACTCTGCTTCTGATAGATTGCTTATCTCCATTTTGTTTAGTTCTTTTTCTGCATTTTGATCTTTCGTTTGGGCCATGTTTGTCTCCTCATTTTGGCAGCCTCCCTGTGTTTGTTTCTGTGTATCGGGTACAGCAACCAAGACTCCCTGTCTTGGTGGCATTGCCTAGGGTAGCAGGTGTCCTGTAGGGTCCAGTGGCACAGCCTCCCCTATCACCCAAGCTGGGTACTCGAGGTGGGCCCTCCATATGGGCTAAGTAACTCTCCTCTTGTAGTTGAGTCTTGGTTGCTGTTGGCAGATCCATGGGAGGGATTTACTCAGAGCAGTCAGCTGCAAGGGCTGGCGGTGACCACTGACCACCAACCTCTGCCCTTTGTGGATGAGCTGTACAGGGGCAGGATGGTGGTGCTCTGACATGGTCTGTAGCTGTCCCCTGGGTGTGAAGGTTCTAGGGTTTCCCAGGCGATGAAGGCCAAAGTCAGCCCCTACCTGCATTTTTCCCAGGGCCACCCAGCATGAGCTATAAAGCAATCTGCAGACGGTTGCTACTTGTGTTGGACTTAGAGGTTCCCAGGTGAAGCCAAGCTGTGAACCTAGGCTGGTTGCCGTTAGTGCTGGGCCTGGGGCTACTTAGCAAGATGTAGGGGTACTGGAGGCTCACTGCAGCCAGCTATTGCTTGTTTGAGAGGATTCAGAAAGTTGTGAAGCATGAGCCAAGACCAGCCATTCATCTAGAAAAACCAGTTAACGGCTGTAAAATTTGGTGAGACAGAGCTTCAGTGGATCTCCAGGTGGGATGAACAGTATAAGCCAGGCTGATGGGAGTCTCATATACGGTATTTGCATGCTGCCTGCCAACTCTATGGCTTTGTGGGGAGACAGTTCAGAAAAGGGACAATGGCTTTTGCTCGCCTTTCTGTCTGCTGGAAAGCTGTCCCCCAGCTCTTGCCTTGATGTCAGACACTTCAGTTCCTCCCTGTATGCCACTGGTGCCTTTCAAGCTGCTGCCACAATGCCTGAGCTCAGACTGAGGGAGTCTGCATAAGTCTGTGTGTTGGTCTTTAAGGGGGACTGCTTGGGACTCCAGAAGTTTTTTTCCACTTACTCAATCCCCACTGGTTTTTGCCACCACTAGTTATGGGGCCTTATCTTCTTGGCACTGAAAGCCTGGGCAGGGGGACCTGGTGTGGGGCTGGGACTTGTCCCTCCTGAGATACCCCTCCCTAATTTTTATCCACCATGTGTGGGTGTGGGACCAGCTTCTGGAACATCTTCACCCCTCCTACCAGTCTGGATAGATGTGGCTTCTTTATCCTGTAGTTGACTTCCATTCAGCTCAATTTCTGACGGTTCTGAGTGATGGCTGTTCTATAATTTAGTTGTAATTTTGACGTGGTTGTGCAAGGAGGTGAGACGCATTTACCTGCCATCTTGACCAGAAGTCTACGTTGATAGGATTACCACTTCTCCTTTAACTGGCATTCTGAACACTGCCAGTCAGAATATAAAAAGATTATGAAGACTGAAAGTAAAACATCCTCTATAAGAAATATGTGCCTCCATTTCCTTCTGAACTAGAGAACAAACACATCTCGCGGGTCTTTTTACAAACAATAATTCTACTGGCTATCTTGCGATGTACCTTCACCCAAGACAATCAAGGCAACTGAAACGGATCAGTACACACATATTGGCCAAAATGTAACCAAAGTAGCTTGTTAAATACTACAAATAATGGGGGTTTATTTAATGTAGCAAATCATACATCCAATACTGACTTGTTAATGAACTTAAAGCTTCTTACACATATTAACATTCAGAATTTCAGGGAAGATAACAAAAAGGAAGTTGTTAGGAGTTCCCATTAACTTAGTCTTCAGTACTATAATTTCAAGTTCTTGAACCCAAAGTGATACTATTCAAATACTAATAAATGTTATCTCCATCCTCAGTATTTAATATAAGTCACAAAACTAAGAGGTCTGTATCCCAAAAGTGAACATTTCAAAATATTCAAGCCCTTCTGCAAATAGATTTACAACGTGCTGAGTTGGATTACAAAGTAGAAATGGTGTTTGAGGAAGAAGGCTCTTCTGTCTTCTCCCATGCCAGAAAATGACATCTTTTTCTCTGCAGAATGCAAAAGGGAAAAAGGCTCCTTTTCTGTTTTTACGGAGCAATGACATTTGGGTCGTAGCTCTGCATGTCCCCATGCTCCCCCGGTACTGTATCCACCAGAGGGGAAAATCTGTGCAGTAGGCCATGCTTTCCAACCACGAGCAATCTGGCAAGAACCTGAAGACCTGACAGGCTTAGAGGCTTCCTGCCAGAGGGCTCCGCACCTCCGTACTCCTTCCCTGAGATCTGGAGTAGAAAATCAACGATTCAAGACCGGCACTAAGACAATAAGCCCTGGGTTCCACAGTGTGCATCAATTCTATCCAGCAGGTGTCAAAGTCGGAGCAGGAAAAAGAAAAACATAACAGCGTCAAGGGAGAACGTAAAAAGAGGAAGGACGCAGAGAGGGAGGAACAGAGAAAGGGCCAAAAACATAAAGTAAATCATGTTGCAGAACAGATGTGCTCCAGGCAACACGCAAATATTTAAAATCATCTGTACGAGTCTTTAGGACATAAAGGTAGAGAAGGAAACCACCAATAAAACATAGACGAGTGTTCTGAGCATCACTGAGCCTGTGTTACGTGCCGCGGAATCATCGAGCCGTATGCTATTCAGTGGGAGAGAGGTTTTGGGATGTGTGGCCTGCACGCCACCGGAACACACCATATTAATAAAAAAGCAATAAAAACAACAAGAGAAAGGGGCCCATGCTGTATTGCCCATGAATCTCATCGGCTTTATCATGAAAGTTTATTGTTTTTAATCCTAGTACAATCAGCTACCAGTTACATACAGTAAAAAACCAAAACAGCCACAAAGCAATGATGACAGAGAGAGTCCGTGAGATTGTAAGGTGGAGAAAATATTTTCTGTTGGAATCCTCCAGCAGATCCCCACCTGGTTTCGGCAGTTAACCTATCACTCCCACCCTCCCCAAAATAGTTTTTAAAAAATTTAATTTCTTGCTTAGATACAGCAAGATCCTAATACCTCTTGGGGACACTGGAGAACTTTAAAAAACGAAAGCAGTAGAAACAGAACAAAAACGGAAACGTGGAAGCAAGGCGACGCATGACGAAGCTCCGGGGCCCTTGGCTTCGGATCACCTCAAGGCGGACCATCTGGAAAGAAATGGAAAGGCCGTCACGCCAGGAAAGAACAGGCACGCTCAGTAGCCCTCAGTCCCTCCGCACTCCGCTCCTTCACGAATCTACAGAATCCACGCCTTCCCAAGTCTTACATTTTCATATGTGAGCCAGGTTGCAGAAAAGTGCTTCCTTTTAGAATGTAAATGTTGGAGACTAGCACATATTTACTTTTTTAGAACCAGAAAATACAGAAAGTGATGCATTTTTAACAAAGCATGCTGTCTACTTTATCTCAAACCCTTCAAAACCACCACACGGTAGGCTACTTATATGACTATGTATCCTTACCTTAGGGGAACAATGACTCCGTTTGAAAACTAAGTCTCATATATACTTGGTTCGATTGAGGGCTTTTTCAGCCAGGTGACCACTTTCATCTGTGATTTTCTCCCAGTCAGTCTGTCCGACCACAAAACCTATGGCCCTTTTCCTATCTGCATCCTTCTTTTCCTCCAGGTCTGCCCATCTCACCTAGAAAGAACACAGTGTTAGGCTGGGCTTTAGGAAAAAGAAATATGCAAAAGGCTTTTCCCCTCTTTGGATAGGCGAAGGGGTAGGATAACTAACATAAACCAGAGGTTTAAAAAATTAGAAGTGGGAGAACTGGAGAGAGGCATGTATCTTAAGCTACGGAAAGACCTCCCTAGGCGATCGCTGAGTCCTCACCATGCCAGCTCCCAACAGTCCAGCTCTCAGCTCAGGCCCATCCCTTCCAACTTGTCTGTCGCTCTTTTCTAGTTCACTGACCTCATTGTTTTTAACCTGAAGCAGAGCACTAACCTCACCCCTGTCCTCCTGTGTGCACTCCGCTCCCTCAGCCCATTTTGCTGGAGTAAGCTCCCTAAAATGCACAGCTGTGACTCTCATCCGCTGTGAATCCTTCCCCTACGCCCAGAGTAAAGTCCGAGCACACGGGCCCCGCTGAACCCAGCCCTGTCCGCTCTCCTGCGGCGTCTGCGGGCAGTGCCTACAGAACAGTGACGTCCGTCAGTCAGAAGTGGCTTCTTAAACATCAGTGTCCCTCCTGATTTCCCGAGAGGGACTATTATTGAGATGTACAATCTCCACTTTTTGGCCATTTCTCTTAACTGTTAAAAAATGTTACAGTACAGAAAAATTATAACGAACACTGAAAGTTTTGAGGCACACATACTTCATCCACTGTCACTAAAAGTGTCTCGACAATGAGCTCAGCAAACAATACAGGGCACAGGTTCACCTTCCCCAGTCACCAAAGGAGCAAAGTGAAAGTCCACTTGAGCTACCATTTTGTACCCAACTAAGAAAGTGAGACTTCTAAAAAGTAAATTGTATTTTAAAACCTAACCGTTTTGGTAAAATTGTAGTATGATCAATTCTACTGAATGATCTTTTCATAGCGTGGAAGTCAATCCCAGGGAACTCGCCTGGGATCTGTGAAAAGCTGAGTATTAGAACTCGGGAGGGCCCAGGAGAGGAGCGAAGAATGAACTGTGTACTCCATGCTACCTGTGGGGTCTCCGGGTGCTCTGACCTTGACTCTGCAAGTGGTTTAAGAGTTAAAAACTATCGGGAACTCGGGAGTGGGGCAGGGGAGCAGGGGTGGGGGGGGGGG
>PVKM010034284.1:0-15626 GCA_004027735.1 Carollia perspicillata
TTCAGTTCATCTGATGCCTCTTATTCCAAGTCCATGGTCACCCAATCACATTCTGATTAAGAACTGATTTTCCATGTAATTCTGCCAGCAGAAGGAAAATTCATCCAGATAAGACTTCAAGCATTTCTAGTTCCTCTGCTAATATATCTTATAAATTAATAAAGCAGTTTCTAAATATGAGTTTGCTCCCCACATAGGTATGACTACATAATGTGTACTCCTCAGCTTGGGTTGCTATAACAAAACATTATAAACTGCGTGGCTCAAACAACAGGCGCTTATTTCTCACAGTTCTGAAATCTGGTCAGTCCATGATCAAGGGTCTGCCAATTCAGCTCCTGACAAAAGCTCTCTTCCTGGCTTGGTGTTAATGGCTGCCTTTTCTCTGTCCTCGCTTGGTAGTGAGAAAGCTGTCTCTCTTTCTTCCTCTTTTATAAAGCCACTAATCCTGTCCTGATAGCCTCGTCCTCCTGACCTCAGCTAAACCTAATTGCCTCCCTAAAGCTCCATCTCCAACTACCATCACATTGGGGGCTAAGGCTACCATGTGAGTTTTAGAGGAATGCAATTCAATCCATACCAGGGAGAAATGTGGGTTTCCCCAGGTGGCCATAATAGTCCTCAGCACAAACTATTTCTCAGGTGTCTGTGTTCTAATTGGCATTGAATACCTAACATGAGTTCACCTCAAGGTCTGATCGTTCTGTACTACAAAAACCATGTTTCTGGCTTCACAGTGTTAGACAAATCCTGGAACTGGACAACCAAACAAACCTAGTACCGAGTGAGAGCCATCTGACACCAAACAACCTCCCAGGCAACTATCACGTCTTCCAGAAATGAAATCCATCATTTAGCTCTGCAGAGACCTTCAACCTCTTTGTATAACAATAATTAAACACATTTCCTTACGTATAAATACAAAGAGCAAATATAAAGTTCTGAGAGCAATTTCTAACTTCTGTTCACTAAGTCCCTCAGCCACAGTGATCAGAGAATACGGTATTCTCTGTTGGTCTATTGCCCTCCCTTTCGTTCAGGCCTGGTAATCGTTCACGTGTGCCAGAAGCAAGACCAATTCCAAGTTTTCCAGCAAACGGCATATTATGTCTCATTGTCACTCATGGGCTGCTCACAGTAAAATCATGGGACACAAGGCATTATCGATCGATTTACATTTAGCTTTCTCCATGTTCTGCAAAACTGGCTTTCTGCTCTATTTGCTAACAAAGAAGACTGTATGGATCAGTGACTCTCTTTTCTGCAACTAACCTCGGTGTGCTATGTCTTTGTTCTCTCTACTCTGATCAGCATTAGTTGTCATCATATTTTGACAGTACCAAAGTATTTTTACCCTTTTTGCAGGAAATGTTACTTCCTGTGTGATGTCAGATGAAAAAGCCATCTCCCCCATGGTGCAATCCCTAAGTCTTTGCAAGTGACAGCATTACCCAACACGCTGCCCACAACACTCACCCCTTCCCACACCTGCCAACAGGAGCCACTCGGTTTAATAGGTTTCATTAATATATGTGTGTGTTAATATAATATAATTTCTTTATCTCAAAGTGAAGAATTTGTTAAAAGCTGGTGTAATAATTCATTCCTAGAATCTTAAAGGCTACTTCCATATGTAGTCTCACAACATGTTTTTGTACTTATTTAAGCAACTTGTTTTTGTTTTTCATGCATTTTAAGAGACTATTTCTTAATTTTTCTAGACTGAGATTTTCATTTCTACGTTTTACTTTTTGGTGGCTAAGTCTCCTAAGATTCTTGCCACTTCGGGGTGCAATATTTTGCTACTTCCTCAGTAGCCATGATCAGGCTGCAGGCACAGCACGGATCTGATCTGCCCATTTTTCATGTTTTCCAATCTGAAGCAACTGCTGTTTCTTAAACTCATCAATTGCGCCAATATTCCGTTCTCAAATATTTATCGGCAATATAGTTATATGTCAAGTCTATTTTGTCACTGTGAAAATCTGGTCATTGTGCAACTGATTTAGACCTAAATGGTATCATTCATTTTACAGAAGTATTGGTCTATGACAGTTTCTTGTAACAAAAATAACACTGCTTACTGGCAAGAAAAGCGTAGATTACAAAATTGTAGTTTCTTTTTCCTGACTCAAATGACACCTTTTTTAACCTAAAATCAACCATAAAATCTATTTGTCTTCTTCATTAAATGTATTCTTCTTCATTTCAGCAACTGATGAGCAAACTTTACTCCAGAGTGAACAGTTGAGATTTCAGAATATCTGCTCCCATAATCACACAAGGCCATCCTCATGCCAATACTTGACTTTGTTAAGAAGACACAACTACCCATGTCATCCAAATACCTTTCCTTACTAAAGGAAACCAGGGATCCATAGAGAAATGTCTGAATTCCAGGGCTAGTACCCAAAATGTATCTGGAACATCTTGTGCCAGATATAAAGGAAGTGCTCAAAAAATTATGAGAAAATAACCAGAAAATACAGCAGTCAATTTGATGGGACTCTCACTAATCCAAATGAGGAAAATGGAATCATAAAAATAAGGCACAGACCTGCCCACTAATTTTTATAAGGCTTTACTCATAATTGCCCAAACTTGGAAGCAACCAAGATGCCCTTCAGTAGGTGAACGGATACATAAACTGTAGCACATCTTGATAATGAAATATTATTTAGTGCTAAAAAAGCAATGAGCATGTTTTTAAAATGTCCATATGACCCAAAAGCAATCTATAGATTCAGTGAAATTTCTATCAAAATTCCAATGCCATTTTCTACAGGAATAAAACTAACAATCCTAAAATTTGTATGAAACCAAGTGAAAAAGCCCAAATAGCCAAAGCAAACTTGAGAAAGAATAAACTGGAGACATCACACTCCTGATTTCAAAATATGTTACAAAGCTACAGTCATTAATACAGTATGATATTGGCATAAAAACAGATATAGAGATGAATGAAACAGCATAGGAATCCCAGAAATAAACCTCTCCATATATGGTCAGTTAATTTACGAAAGAGGAGCAAAGAATATACAATGGGGAAAAGGCAGTCTCTTAAATCAGTGGTGCTGGGAAAACTGGACAGACACAGGCAAAAAGATCAAACTGGACCACTATTTCACACCACACACAAAAATCAAGTCAAGATGGATTGAAGATCTGAATGTAAGATCTTCAGCCATAAGACTCCTAGAAAAAAGCATAAGTGATAAGCTCCTTGTCATTAGTCTTGACGATGAATTTTTGGATTTGATAATCTAAAAAAGGGAACAGAAGCAAAAATAAACAAGTGGTGCTACCCCAAATAATAAAGTTCTTTTTTTTCTAAAAAGACATAGATTACCAACAGGTATTTGAAAAGGTACTCGACATTACTCATCATCAAGGAAATGCAAATCAAAACCACCATGAGACATCACCTCGCATGTGTTAGAACGGCTCTTATCAAAAAGACAAGAAATAACCAGTGTTAAGGAGGACATGGAGAAAAGGAAATACTTGTACACCATTGGTGGGAACGGAAATTAGTGTAGCCACTATAAAAATTGTATGGACGATCCCCCAGAATTAAAAATAGAACCACCATATGATCCGTAAATTTCACTTCTCGGTATGTATCTGAAAGAAATAAAATCACATCTCAAATAGATGTCTGCCCTCCCACGTTCATGACAGCCTATCCACAGTAGCCAAGCTGCCTAAGTGTCTGTGGGTGGGGAAGTGGATAAAGATTCACATCCATATACATACAATGGGATATTATTCAGCCATAAAAAATAAAGAAATTCTGCTTTTCATAATAACATGGATGAACCTTGAGGGCATTATGCTATGTGAAACAAGTAAAAGAAAGACAAATGCTGTATGTCTTTATTACATATGTAACCTTAAAAAGCTGAAATGTTAGAAAAAGAGAAAAGAATAGTGGTTCCAGGGGCTGGGCAGTAGGGTGCACGGGGAGGTGTTGGTCCCAGGCTGGCAACTTCCAGCTGTAATATTATCAACGTCTAAGAATCTAATGTACAGCATGGTGATTATCACTGACAATACCGTATTGCATCCTTGAAACTGAAGAGAGTAAATCTTACATGTGATCACCACAAAAAAATGGTACTGATGTGAGGGGATAGTGGTGTTAACAATCCTCACTGTGGTCATCATTTCACTATATATATACACATATCACATCATCAGGTTGTACACCTTAAACTTACATATGTTTTATGTCAATGATGTCTCAGTTAAGCTAGGAAAAAGCTAACGTTTTTAATGTAAAAACAATGTTGTCAAAAACAAAAATAAGCCATACTTTCAAATAATTAAGAAAATATATATGGAGGGGACTATAAAGCAAATGTGGCAGAATGTTAAAAATTGTTACAATTGCCCTGGCTGGTACAGCTCAGTGGATTGAGTGTGGGCCTGAAAACCAAAGGATTGCAGTTTGATTCCCAGTCAGGACACATGCCTGGGTTGCAGGCTAGTTCCAGCAGGGGACGCATGAGAGGCAACCATATATTGATATTTCTCTTCCTTTCTCCTTCCCTTCCCCTCTAAAGATAAGTAAATAAAATCTTTTAAAAAATTGCTAAAATTGACTTCTTGCAACTTTTCTGTAATATTTAAATTATTTCCAGATGAGAAAAAAAAAAGAGAGAGAGATAGAACCCAGTCCCAGGCCTATAGAATCAGTAACCCTAAAATTTGCTACTTAATTGATTTGGGGCAAGATCTGGATTAATGACTTTTTAAAAACACCTCTCCCAATGAGTCAAAAGCACAGCCAGACTTGAGAATCATGCAACTACAGGGACTTACTAATCTATAAAATGGTCCCATAACATGGTCCATTAGGTTTAAGCCCTAAATCTTCTCCTACCCATCCCCAGTTTTTTCAATAAGTTCAATTTCACAACCATTATAATTAATAATTGATGTTTTATACTAATAAGACTAATATGAGAATAGGGGTTCACTTTGTATATGAAATCCACGGTCTATGCCAACCCGGCATCTGTGAGTCTTTCTCCCACACCACCTTTGGGAGGTGGGGTCACACCTCCACACCAGCACTGAAGCCAAATGCTCCCTGAAGACTGAATTTCATTACGAGGGCAAGAAAATTACCCTTCCCCGAGGCCCTGTCAGTCACAAGAGCTCTTCTTCCTAAGCATGACAGTTAATCCTGAAGCAACCAGCTGCACACAGTCTAGTTAGTAATGAACTTGAGCAGGTCAGTAGAGGACCACATGATTTACATTCATTAAAATTAATTAAAACCACAGGCAGAAACTGAAAGCTAGTGACTTTTATAATCAACAGTTATTGGATACCACCACAAACTACTTCCAACAACTCTTTTAAAAACTTTCCTCTCTAAGCAGTTAACTCTCTCTACTCCACAGCCTGGAGTTTAGTGTTGGATTTTGCATTCTGCCAGAGAGGCTGGTTTTGTTATTCAGAAACAGAGACTCTCAGGATGATGATGTCGTCTCCAGTGTAAGAATGTAAATAATCAAAGCAAAGATTCATGACTTCATCTGATCCAATGGAGATGCAGTCTCCTCGCATACCCCTTCATTCTTTCCACAAACCTTTGTTAAACACCTTACTCTGGGAAAGGTACAATATAGGTATATTTGTGATCTGAGATGCACAGTATTTGGAAAGTACACAGATGAAATGTTTGACCTCCACACTGAAGCCATCTGTGAGGACAGTTAGGTCCACGTTTTGGTCAATGCTCCAAAGTAAAGCTCTAACGCAACCTTATAATCCATCTTCAAGTGAAGTTCTTTTTTTTTTAAGTCTCATTTCAGTACATGTTCACCGAATTTTAGAGAGAGGGAAAGAGAAGGGGGGGAGGCAGAGACAGAGAGAGACAGACAGAGAGAGACAGACAGAGAGAGAGAGACAGAGAGAGAGACTGATCAGCTGCCTCCTGCACGCGCCCCAACTGTGAATGAAACCCACAGCCTAGGCATGTGCCCTGACAGGAATTGAACTGGCAACCTTTTGTGTACAGGATGTGATGGCAGCCAACTGAGCCACACTGGCCAGGGCCTCAGGCGAAATTCTTTAGCTAGATAAACAGTACGGCCAGCTCACTTTAATGAATATTGCAGCATTGATACACTCAAATGGTGCATTCCTATAAAAAACAGGGTGACACAATGAGTCAACTTTTAATTCAGTATTCAGTGATTCTAATTCTGTACCTTTTAGATAGATACTGAGAGTGATGTAAGGAGCACACTGCAAGACTCATAACAGATAAACTAGAAAGAGTAGTTAAAGGTGAGTAGCTAAAGCCCTTGGAGTTTATCAAAAGTGGCAAACAGGCCATGCTAGAACATAACACACACTGGACTGCCCTGTTTCCTGACAGCAGTGTGAGCTGTCAATACCTCTGTGCCTTGACACATCCTACTCTCCAACTGGGAGTCCCCTTTCCTTTCTCATTCTGGAAAAATCTATCCCACCTGAAGTGAAGCTTCTTTATGTAAGGTGCACTGTAGTAACTCACGTGGACACTTAGTATTTTTGGTTTTGATTTTTATTTGACTTGTTTTTTTAGGAGCCCATGTCACCCATGCATTATTAACTCCTATAGGATTAAACAAGTGCCTCGTAAAGTGTTTGGCACAATGTAGGGCCCCAATAAACATTTGCCAAATGAGAACCCAACTGAAAGGAGTACTACCATTCTGAATTACCATGACAAACATTTTTCAGATCACTGAGCAGATGCTGTTAAAGAAGAAAAACACTTTTTAAAAATTACCTGCCCCAGCTTTTGACAAAAAGAAAAGGATATCGTAGCAAATATTGCTACTGTTCGATCCAATTAGCAAGACATATAGTCTACACACAACCCACTGCTTTTAGAGACGCCTTAAGGAATTATACAACTTCTTTTCCCACTGAGATGTAGCGTAGTTAGTTTTAAATGACAGTCACATTGTGGTCTGAGGCGAGACATAGTATTTAATAACACTATTACAGCATCCCTCCAGTTTAAGGCTGCAGATTCAAATGAAGACAATCAGCTCCCTGTTCCCTTTGGGAATTTAAATCAAGTCAACATTAGTAACAACCCTTTCGTCCAGGGATGTTTACCAATGTGACACTTTCCTTTAGTCAACAAGGAGTATTTAGCTAGTCCCATAAAGCTGAAAATCAGAGAATCATAGTTCTATCAGTGATTGGAATGGTCAAACATAAAGCCATCTTTGCTTCTTTGGCTTTTTGTTTAACTCTTTATTATTCTGGCTCATACACTCTAAGACTGAAGTCATTGTACCTTAAGCCAAAACTAAAGTTTCTAGGTTAAATCCACTTCTATAAACACTGTTTAACTTTTCCAAAACAGATTATATTCAAGCACCCATCTTTACATTGCTCTAATTCAAGGCCATCTCCATGGCCAATTCAATGGCCCGCATTATTTGGAGACAAACAGTTTTATAGAAAAGTGCTTTCACACATTTTTGAAAGACCGGTCTTTTAAATCAAGGTGAGGCTATTGTGTTCATTAAAAAAAAAAAGCCCAATTTCTAATATCATGAAAAGAATTCAGACTTTCAGAGATAGAGTATCACCCAATAATATTAAGCAGATACCCATAAATTTACTTGATGTCATTATAATTTGGTACAAAACATAAGCTTATTTTGCAATTAAAATTTTTTAACCTGAAGAGCATGACTAGTATAGCCAATAAATGGCTTGAATGCCAATGTTTCAGATAAAATAAAACATTATAAATAGAAAATGCTGTTCTTCATCAATTTAATTCTAAATAATGTATGTCACAAATGAGAATTCATTACTACATTGCAACTAGAATAAACACTAAATTTCTTTCTTCTGCTCAATTATTTCAATTACCTAAATTGATCATCATTCTTCTTCCCTCTATTCCACTTCTGCAAATCAATATCAAATCATGGCGAAAGAAAGGCCTAGATGAGGTGAAAGATTGAAATTTATATGAGCATTCCTCAAATATATCTTTGTGCTCTTTCAGTTACCCTAACTTCAGCTAGGAATTCAGACCATACAAGAAAATTCAGTAATGAGAAACTTATATTTTATCCATATAATTCCTATATATATTTCACTTCAAATATGAAGTAGGAAAATGACCATTGCAGAATTCATTTCAATAAGAAATTGGTTGAAGGGAGAGAGCAGAAGAAAATCAACTAGAAATGTATGTGATTCTAAGGGTCACTGTCACTTCATCAGAAATCAAACTCTAGAAGAAAATATTTCAGTCCTAGAGGAGCCATCTTACCTCATTATTTGTTTGACTTATTTGACTAGACAGTATTTAATCCAGTATGATAATAGTTACAACTAACCATCTGAATGCCTCATAACAAACAAAAATGTAAGTACTGTCATTACTCTTGCTTTCCACATAAGGACACTGAGGTTCAGAGAGGCTAAGTGACTTGCCAAATATGAGGGAGCCGGGACTCAAGGTCAAACATCTGACTCCAGGGCCACCACGCTTTACAGTCTCCCAAATCATTTCCACACAGAACGTGTTCTCAAATCCAGCCCCACAGTTCAGTATCAAGGTCGCAGAAAGGGAAGACGGTATTAGGAAAAGCACCCTCAGTAGAAAAATAGGAGAAAGTCATCTATTTCTTTGGGCTTTGACAATTCCAGCCTTAGATGATGTGAACCAAAAATAATTAATTCACTTAATTTTCTTCTACCAAACTGTAATACTTGGTGTCTCTGGGTCTTCCTGAGACCTAGAATTTTATGATGTGTGAAAAGAAAGCCCCTTTATCTACGTGAATATTTTATTCTAAAAAGCTTTGACTTGCCCTGACTGACGTGGCTCAGTGCATAGGGCATCTTCCCACAAAACTAAGAGGTCACCAGTTGGATTCCTGGTGGGTCCACGTGGCTGGGTTTCAGGCCAGGTCCCCGGTTGGGGGCGTGTGAGAGGCAACTGATCCATGTTTCTCTCGCACACCGATGTTCTCTCCCTCCTTTCCCTTCTCTCCAAAAATAAATTAATAAAATCTTTAAAAACAGAAACTTCACCTAAAAATGAAAATAAAGAAAAACAAAAGCTCTGATTTGTAGATCTAAATGCGCATTTGGGCAACTGGACAAGAACTCACCATTCAGAGTGGAACTAAATCAAATGGTTGCCAAATAGAAGAGTTTGTGTGTATGTGTATTTAAGTGATAAATAAAAATAGTAGAGGGCTTTCCAGAGTTTTCAGGGCAGGGATGAGACACAAGAAACAGATTGATGCTGATTGAGGTTGCAAATGAAGAGACCTGAAAGGAAGTGTTGGAACTTAGGGGTCCTTCTGTTGTACTGCTGCAGTAACCATGTGAGACACGTGAAAAGTGCAGTGGAGCAGAGGAAGTGAATGCGCCTGGTGCTCGAACAGCTGTGCCGAGCACAGAATTCAATCCACCACTGAAACTGACCATATCTCTTCAAGCAGGTGGAAGGGTAGAAGGGAGGGCATTTTTTAAACAGGAAAGAGAAAAATCATCAGATCATTTTCTGACTCCGGTCCTGTTGGTTGTTGCTAAATTAACAGAACATTTTGTACGTGAGCAAATGATCAAATCTTTAAATACAATATGGTACATTTTAAAATATCAGTTCTAATTATATTTTCTTTTGACAAAGTAATTATACTCCAAGAAACTGTGATCAGAACAATTTTTTGCTGCCAAGTCTGAGAACAGAAGGTGGAAAAGGTACATTTAGATTATGTTACAAAAAGCTGGCTAACCTTTATATAAACTTCTTTCTTAGCCTTATAAAAGCAAGGCTTAAAAATAGACTAACAAACACAAATTTTAATCTTCTTTCAAGTCACTCATTGATTTGTAATTTAATGTTCTTTTGTACAATGGTGGTTACATACTGTAGCCAGCTTTTCCCCTCCATGGATAAGTTTTATTCATATTTAAAATCACAGGGTAGAGCCAAGGTTTTTTTATTATTAGTCCAGAACAAATGAATTGAACCCTAAGGCCTCTTTCTCCCAGGGGAAGCAATACAATGCTCTCCACTGGTACTTCAGACTTGAAAATTTCCAGCAATACCTCTTCCCAGGAGTCTATAACTATTTCTTTTCTTCAGAGGTCTGTAGCCCTTTCCACTTCCTTTTCCCCTCAACTTTTGTCTTAATGAATAAATGTTTCTCTAAGTCACCTGAATGGGATTCATTTTGCCTCTCTCTGCCCTGAAATTGGTCCCTCAGGATCCTATCCGGCTTGCCTGCAAAATCCTTCACACAGAGGTTTAGGGGCAGCCTTCAGCTACAAGTCCTAATATCCCTCAGCTTTATCCTGTTGTTGGTAGTTTTTCTTCCCCCGTGAGACGAAAAAAAGGTCCATAAAATGCAAATGTGCCGTGAACGCACAAAGAGTACTATGTTATGGCGAATTTGTCGGTGCAGAATTTTCTCTATATAGTTAGTGTAATTTTGAATTAAACACCAAGAACTTGGCAGTAAATATTAAGAATGACATATATTCTGAATTAAGGAGAAGGTTATGGGGAAGGGTAGGAGAAGCAAAGGCCATATTAATAGGACATAGAAGGAAGGTAAATAAAAAGAAATATAAGTGACACAGTCTTGGCCCCCAGAAGACTTCCAATTCGGAGGAGCTTATTTACATGCGTGAAACACTTGGAGGAGGACAGAAGAGGGCATATAGAGTGCCAACTTAATGCAATAGTTTGGTTTTTTAGGTGGGCATAATCATGTTACTAAGCCTCACTGCACTATCAGATGCTTCAAGGTTTAGAAGGTTCTCTGCTGGAGACAGCAGAATTGAGGCCGACACAAGCCTAAAGGTAGAAACAGAGCAGGAGCAATGTGTGGGTTTCAGTTCCAGGAATTTTCACCCAGTGGAGAGCAAATCATAGGTCTGCTTTAACAGTGATTCACAACTAACATGGAGATCCTGGATTAAATAATTTCCATTCCTACCCTGTTAAAGACCATAAATGAAAACATATGTTTGTGTATGGGCTAAGAATAAAACATCCTAGAGCTGGAATGAATGAAAAAACTTACAACAAGCAATAAACTTGGTCATCTTACTTGGCTGCTCCTAATCATCTTAGTAAATGGGTCTTTTAAAGCCCTCTAGTCACCATGCTCTTCTTTTCCTTCTGTAAGTATTTAGAGGTGCCCGTTTTGTGGGACTGTCAATGATGTGGTTTGGTCTTCCTATTGTGACAAGAAATATACTTTAAATTACGACACTAAACTTTGAATGACATACTTGTTTTTTTCCTCTTCTGACATTTGTATATAATTTGTATTCATGAAAAACTATAATAAATTCCTATTATTCATTTTTTTAAAGTCTAGAGGAGGAGGAACTTGCTTAATTTTATTTGTATTCACTTTTCACTGCAAAATACAGCCCTAAAAATCTCCTTGATTTATTACAGTATTTTACTGTGTTCTGTACTTATTGGTCTCTTACCCAATAGTTAAATATCTAAGTCATATAATTTCTCTCCTGAGTAGTTGGGATTAGAAAAACAATCTTCTTTTGATGAGAATCATGAATATTGGGTGTGTCAAGAAAACTTTAGTGGTCTCTTAGTTAATTTCATGTTTATTTTCTACAGATTCTGAAAAATATAGCCTAAGTCCTAAAAACTATGATTAATATTTTTGTCTTTTATTTACCCACAAAAAAGTTATTGACAATGCTATGCATATAAATTTTCATCATCAAAAAGAATTCAACCAGGCAGCTTCTTAAGATACCTAAACTCTTCCCAAAGTCATATATCAGCCATCTAGGGAAGCATCATAGAATCAGTTAAAGTATCTAAGGTATTGTGGAGCCCATGGAAATGTCACTGTACTAACTTGATGGGAAGCACCTTGCCTGGTTTCAGAAGCTGTACCCCCCCACCCCACCATGGCTAAGGCTGAGTGAGAGACCTTGGGACCCTAAGCCACTAAGGAGACAAAGCTTATCTCCCTGGCAGGGGTGCCACCTCTGCCCCCTTTACTTCACCCTGCTTGGCCCCAAGTGGATAACTGGTTAGCCAATGACGGGTAAGATTCCTCAAAGGAGGAATGACCTAAGACAGGCACAGTCACAAAGGGGCCCTCAGGGAAGGACTTGGGGGTCTATAGAAAAAGGAGGTGATGGACCCCCACCCCTCAGCTTTGACATAGCCTGAGTCCTCATTCTATCTGCAAGAAGTCTCCTAATCTCTCAGCTGCCTTATTTCCCCTGCCTGACTTATGCCTGAAACAATGCCAGAGGTGGGTGTGCTGGAAGGGGTGGGTTCCCCAGGTGATCAGGCCTAAGAAAGAATGTATAAAATCTTGTGCAACCTGCTTTGCTAATACCCTCAATTTAAATGATAAGGGTCCAAGCAAAGAATGAGTTTGTTTCCCCAGAGTTTTATGGCCCTTTAGCTATCTGACTCTGATTCAAAATAAACCCTCATAGTTCTTTGAATGTTATCTATTGTTTGATCCTCACTGCCTGACAAATAATTGATGAGCTTTATGTATATGCCCTGCATTCCTATGCAAATAAACCCAGTAAAAGCCCATTGAGGAAAAGGCTCCTGGCCCTTCTCCTTTCAGAGATCAGCCACCTTTCCTCCCCAAGCAGATCATGTCTTGGTAGAATTATTCTCATCCATGGCAACTGGGGAGGCCCTGTGGGCAGAGCCCACCCACACTAACTAAAGAGTATACTGGCCCTTTTTGAAAATTTTAAAGACACTCTATCTTTTCTAATCCAATTTCTAAAATGTATTTAACACTGACTTTAGTGCCTGGTCCAGCTTCCCTGCTTAAAACTTTCTTTCCCTGGAAGTCTTCCCCAAGAAGCCTTCCCAGGCCTGAACATCTAAGCCTGTAGTGGCCTTTCTCTTGTTTTGAATTCCTACCTCACCTAGGAACACACCCTGATCTCCAGTATCAGTGTTTGCCTTGGAATTGGTCTCACGCTACACCATGATTCCTGTCTTGTGCTCCTTGACTAGATGTCTCGGGCTGAGAGAAACATGATGTCTTTTGTATTCCTCACAGACCTGAGCAGCATCTGGACCGCACAGTCATCACTTAATAAAAGCTTCTGAAATAATGAGTGAGTAAATGGAACAAAAGGACCTACTCATTATTCTGAAGCCCCAATATTCTAACTTGAAGAAAAATATAGCTTTTATTCATGCACAACAAAAGTACAACTGAAAAAGTCTGCTTTATAACATACTTTGATTTGTTTGACTTTTTGTGTGTTTCATACTATCAACCTGTGTGCTGACAGACAATGGTTTTGTTTTTTTTAAAGATTTTATTTATTTGTCTTTAGAGGGGAAGGGAAGGAAAGAGGGAGAGAAATATCAATGTATGGTTGCTTCTCATGTGTCCCCTACTAAGAACTGGCCTGCGACCCAGTCATGAGCCCTGACTGGGAATCAAACCAGCAACCCTTTGCTTCCCAGGCCCATGCTCAATCCACTGAGCTACACCAGCCAGGGTCTGACAGGCAATGGTTTTCATTTGACTTTTTCACCTTGCTTTGCTGCTTCCCATTAGTATTTACATACTTATGAGATATACTACCAGAGGAAGATATACAGTTGGCCTTTGTATTGGGTTAAACAATGATCAAATATCAGTAACCCCATGTCATTCAACCTCAGAACCTCTTTTTAAAGGATCATCCTCAGCCCCATCATATCACTGTGGTGTGTGTGTGTGTGTGTGTGTGTGTGTCCTGGGGAACAGGAAATTGGATATGGAAATCTGAAAATTGGCAGAGAGTGAAAATGAGGGGAAAATGAAGTGACCTGCTCAAATACTACTCTGCCGGTTTCTGAAATTTTTTTAAAAACTCCAGCAGACGAACTACTGTTGGGTTCTCCCCTTAGCCTGCAGGCAGAAGCTACTGGAGGAGCATTCATGACAGAGGGGCCCGGGGGCCCAGAGGCCTGATGGGGAGGAAGCCTAGGGAAGACTTGGGAGCCGTGGGAAGGAAAGGCCCTGAATCATGGAAAGCCAGCCTGGGCAGATTTGCTCTAATGCTGGGCTGTGCCTGCCGAACCGACACTTTAAACTTGCTTGGTGGTTACCTGAGCACTGTGGCAGTGGAATTGTTGTTAATGAATCAGGAAACCTGTTTAAGTTACTATCAGACCAAGAAGATTTCTAATTCAAAATGTCTGTAGGCTCCTGAAGAAGCCTGTTCAATGATAATTTGATAAAGATAACTTTTGCTTTGAGGTTTTTTTTAGTAAATAGAAATGTATTTAATTTAGCTTTGTTTCCTGAAGGACTCATTAATTTTCTTGTGCTTTTTTTCTTCTAGCTATATTGTTATAACATTAATGTTAATATATTTATGGATAAGTAAAAATGCTCTTCGATTTCATAGGTTTTTAATTCTTTAAACCAACTGTATTTATTATGACTTTGACGATTTCATTTCATTTTATGTTCTATTCCAACTAGAGTATTTATTTGAATAGTTCCATTTTTCTATTGTATCTCATTACTGTCTATTTAAAACTCAAAACTAAAAGAAACTCAAAATAGTATTCCAAGAAAACAGAGAAAAATAGGAATTCCTACTTAATAAAAGGGGAAATAATTTACCAATTGTTCTATTAAAATACAACAAAGAGGAAACATGAATAAATTATTCTTTGAAGAAGTGCACATCTTCATTTGCAGCTAAACAAATACAAATAAAACTAACTTTATGGTGTAATTTCACTATTATTAAACTAGCAGAATGGAAAGAAAATTTAAAAACCAACATTGAAAAGATTGGAGGAAATGAGAAAGTGAGGGAGAGGTATCTGAAAAGTAGCCACACTTTCTGGAGAGCAACCTGTGAAGAGACTCATAAAATTTAGTGCAGAAACTATATATTTTGAAAAATAATAACCATCATATGCCCAGCATCCAGCACAATTTCTGAGTATATCAAAAATGGATAAACGTTTGTTTGATAAAAGAATGAGTGAATGAAACGGTTCTTTCCCACTGACTATTGATTCCATTTGGGGGAACACGAACAAGAGAATTAAACTAAAAGAAAAATTAAAACTTTTATAACTATTCATAGTAGTGAAAAGTTAGAAACATTCTATATGCCCAATAGGGGAATATACAAGCTTAATTAAATGTTACCCATAGCATGGTATATGGACCATATTCAAACAACAAAATGTTTGTGTGAGGTAATATTAGGTCTCTGTAGAGAATGAAGAAATAAAGTGGGCAGAGAAAAGGAGGGCATTCGGGTGGGTTCTGTCTGGGCGTCCTGAAAAGAAATGTCCATTACCCAAAGGGAAAAAATCAAAATCAACCAAAAGATTTCCAGGAAGACAAGAATAGACAGTAGATAAGCACAGACATATGAAATAGAAAATGTCTGATCATCCAGACAGAATGGAAAAAAGACTGGAACATCCCCACAACCCACATTACCTTTCAGAGTATAAACATTTCCTTACCGTTGATTATCTACCCCTACAGACAAAGTAATTTGAGAGATTTTAAAAAGAAATTTACAACAGAAAACTAAAACTGGACTGTACAGAAACTACAATCTACAATTAACCCATT
>PVKM010034285.1:0-15648 GCA_004027735.1 Carollia perspicillata
ATTTTAAGGCTCTTTTTTTAAAGAAAAGGTTTTAACTCACGCAATCCCCTCTCCCTTCTCAAAGTTGGTATTTTAAATTCCAGGTTTTGCCCCATCAACTCTACCTAATTGTTTGTTTAGTTGAGCTTTATGTTTAAATATAAAAATAATGGCACCTCAATCTTTTGACATATTTTACTTACCCTATTCCGTTTGTCATATTTTTAGTTATACCTTTAATTTTAAATTGCCATAATTGGTAGAAAACATTTGCATTCTCTTTTCTAGTCATATTTTAAGTGTTCCATATTTTGTCTGTAGATTTATCTCAAAGATCAAAAGCATTTAAACAGCACTGTTTGGGAAAATGTTTATACCCCACTGTTTTCATTTGGAAAGACCTTCCCTAAAATACTGACTGTCCTCCACCCCATCTCTAACTTCTCACCAAAGGAGAAATGACTTATTTGATAGACAAATCTGAAACATGCTAAACACAGTGCTTCCTATTTTAGTTCATTCAGGCTGCTATAACAAAAACACCATAGGCCAGGTAGCTTCAATGTTTGCTTCTCACAGTTTTGGAGGCTGGAATTATGCATTTGGAATGTTATTCAGCCTTAAAAAAAGGAAAAGGAAATCTTGCAATAAATAACAACATTGATGAGCCTGGGGGACATTATACTGAGTGACTAAGCCAGTCACAGAATGACAAATATTGTATGCTTCCACTTTTATAGCATATGCAAATTAGTAAAACTCATGAAAGCAAAGAATAGAACTGTAGTTGCCAGGGGTTAGGGGGAGGGTTATGCAAGATGAGTAAGTTATAGACATATGCTGTACAATATTGTGCTTATAGATAACAACAGTATTACACATTTAAAAATCTCTCAAGAGTGTAGATTTCATATTAAGTATTCTTAACACAAAAAATTTTTAAGTTATTTTAGATACTAGATAAACATACAACTGTACATCACTAAGAATAAACTTTGATATATGCAAAATTAAAAAAATCACACCCTGGCTGGTGTGGCTTAGTGGATTGAACCTATGAACCAAATGGTCACCAGTTTGATTCCCAGTCAGGGTATGGGCCTGGGTTGTGGGTCAGGTCCCTAGTGGGTGGCACACAAGAGGCAACCACACATGGATGTTTCTCTCCCTCTCTCGCCCTCCCTTACCCTCTTTCTAAAATTAAATAAATAAAATATCCTTAAAAAGTCAACCAGAATGTTGGGGATTCCAAGGTAGAGTGCACATTGTGGCAAATAAGTTTAATTATATTATGAATATAAGACATAACTGTGCTGAGGGGTGAGACCGTAAAAAGAGCTGGCCTCAGAAACTTTGGGAAATAATGTTTTCACTGAAAACTATAAGGCTAGAGACATACACACCAACACTCTTCTTGCAAATTTGTTTTTCACAGGGGTGAACATTAACAATTCTGAAACTTCTTTATGTGAGCTAAACAAGTGCATGGATATCGGAGACCAGGAAGTAGGTTTCTCATTGTCTGAGAGGGAAGATAAAGATGAGCAAGAAAGAAGGATAAAAGGAATGTTGAGACACTAAGTTGGAGTCAGAGACGTTAGAATAAATGTATGTTTAGCTGAATCTACATACTCCGGTGAAGACATACAGAAATAATCACGGGCTCAGGGATCAGTATACAGATACATATTACCTAGCTCTGTATGCTGAGAGGACTAGAAGTCATGGTATTCCGGGAGCAAGAAACACACTCAGTGTCCATATACAGATAATGCTCCAGTAAAAGGAACCAGGCTCCTTGAAAAAAATAAAGTAGCAGGGATAACACAAGATGAGCCTGCAGTATTCTGTGGTATCAGTAAAAAAGGCTAGAACACACACATACACACAAGATGGGACATTGCTGAGAGATACAGCAGCCAACCTGAAAGAGCTCCATTTGATCAAAGCTGAAATTTAACAAATAAATAACTTAAAATACAATACAAATGTATGTGCATTCATAATGTCATTAAATGATTGCATAAAGAAGTGAATAGAAGAAGAGGGATAACGATCTTCCTTACAAAAGCAATAAATATAACTTCAGGAGAAGGTTCTGCTAAAAATAATTCTCCTGATGGGGAAACAAAATGTGAAGCAGAACCCTTAGCTAGGTGGCAGATTCCCGAAGCAAGAGGCAGTGGAAACCACACTGAGTGCTGAAAACACTTGCTCACAAGCGATTGTCATTAGTCCTCTAGTTCCCAAAGCAAATACAGCACCACACTTTGAGGAAAGCTCAGAATTATAGAGGAAATGGAAAGTCACCGTTTTTCGTGAAACTTTAAAAAAGAAAACTTCTCAAGGTTCCCACTATTGCAAATTTATAAGCTTTTTGCCTCTCCTAATAAGGAATCTCACAGATGGTTAAATTCTATCTCCAGACACAGGAAATGCACAGGGCCCATGTTAACCTCCCCACTGGGTACATGTCATGTGGAATCTGAAGCACCAGTTCATACTGGCTGGTGTCTTGGTCAAGGTAAAGTTTTGATCCATGTTTCTTCTTCCTCTCCATACACCAATGTTTTTGCTAGGATCTTTGACAACGCTGAGTACTTGCAACCTAAGCATAGCTTGTATAATTTGCCCTGGGATAACTATTCTAGTTGCTAGGCATCAGCTAAATTGTGTGCTAATACTGTGATAGCCCATCATATCCTAGTAACTCTCAATATTTTTTTCTAAATGAGGCACATGAATTATTTTCTGTTAGTTCTTTCCTGAGAATAGAAGACTGACAAAGGTCTCTGTAGAGATATCTGGCTTTTTCAGCATGTCAACCTAAATATTTTATTTTTGGGGTGGGTATGGCAGGGGGGAGTCATGGGGGAAATGGGGACAACTGTAATTGAACAACAACTTAAAAATTTAAAAAATAAAAAATAAATACTTTATTTTTAAATGAAAACATAGGAGGCTTCTGGACTTTAAGATCCTCAAATTCCAAGACAGAAAGCTATATTTAATTTCCAACAGGGCTACAAGTTTTGCCTAGTACTTAGGGGGAAATCTTGCCATTTTCTGACTAGGAGAAAAGTGCTGGGCTACCACCAGAGTCCCATTTAACATGTCCTGGTCATAGACTGCGTTCTCAGGAAATCAGACTTAAATGCAGGCAGCTAAGGCAGGGTGTTTACAAAGACCTGTCCTTGGACTCGCCGTCTCTGGAAGGAAAGGGAAGAAAAGAGAATAGGGCAGAGTAAAGGCAGTTCCAATAGCAACTCCACAGGGAGCTCAGGATTGAAAATGGCCTGTGGGGTTTGTCATGCCTTGGGTCACAACGACTGGCCTTTTGTACCTCTGCTTCAATCATCGGCTGTGGGCTTCCCTGAGAAGAGTGTGAGCAGGACCAAGGCAGCTTCTGCAGCAGAGGGAACCCTGGAGGGGCTGACAACTGAAAGCTGTCATCTGACTGCTGTCCCTTAATCCAAGGCACAATAGCCTTTCCTCCAAGGCACATCTGGACAGTGCATCATTGTTTGCACCACACAGCCTGGTGCTCCAATCAAAACTTCTTATTGGAACTATTCTTTATAAACAGATTCCCATGTTTAACCACTGGTATTTTACATGCATCTGATATTCGTGAGAATGCATGTGCCTCACTCTATTAATGCCCACAATTTATTTAAGCCATAACTTTGGGCAGTGGTGGTTGTTGATTGGTTGTTACAGACATACCATGATGAACATTCAACGTATCAAAACCTTATTTTATACTCTCCACAGTGCCCAACACATTACTTGGCCCCACACTGAAACTTAATACTTGGAGATGATGCAATATGAAACAATTAACACAGCTACACATTTAGAAAAACATGATCGTGTGGTCCAGTTTTGTCAATTATCAGCTCAGCTGTTTAAATCTTTTTCCTGAAAAAATGTACTAAATAATAATAAATAATATAATAAAATGCCTATGCAGTTTTTATGCAGAGAATTTTGAGTAATTCATGATATAATTGCTAACCATAGTTCAGAGTCTCCTGCATGTCAGGCACAGTTAAAGAGCTTTGCATGCACTGACTCACTTAATCCTTCAAACAATTTACAATTTTTTAACATTATTAATCATGCAGGATAGGAACCAGAGAGAGAAAATGATTTTCTCAAGGTTATATAACTAGTGAGTACTGGAGCCAGAACCTGCTCTTACCACATCATAAACTCTCCCCGTAAGTACAGCCATGCCCCTTAGCAATGGGACACCTTCTGAGAAACTCCTCATTAGGCGATTTCACCATTGTGCGAACATCTCAGAGTAACGCGGCATGCTATTTCACAGCACACATTTTTATAATGGGCACACTCTAAAATAACAATGAAAAGTATAGTAAATATATAAACCAGTAACATAGTCTTTATTATCATTCTGAAGCATTATGAAGTGTACATAATTGGATGTGTTATACTTTTATACAAATGATAGTGCAGTAGGTGTGTTCACACACCATCACCACCACGAGCACGGAAGTAATGTGATGCGCTATGATGTCAGGATGGCCACAGCATCACTAGGCAACAGGTATTTTGCAGCTTCATTATAATCTTATAGGACCACCGGGGTGTATGTGAGGTCTGTCGGCTGAAATGTTGTCCCATGGTGCATGACTACATTGTCCTTTACATCCTGAATGCACCGATGTTATTTATTATTAAAGTTATGTGTATCTACTTGATCTTCTACAATCATGTACATACTATAAAGCAAAATTACATATGTCCATTAAAGCATTTATTTTCAAACTGCATTACGCTCCTCATATGTGGTAGGTACTTATGAAGGTGCTAGTGGGAAATTAGTGAATAACATAGTAATCCCTGTCCTCATGGATTTATATCCAAGTTGGGGAAGCAGACAATAAGATAATAAATGAGTACAATGCACATTATGTTGGATAAGTTAGATAGAGGTAAATGTTTTAAAAAGCCAGAAAAGTGTTATATGATGTTAGTGCATGAAATATTTGATAGAGAGACCATAGACCCTCAGTGATTTGAATTCTGTGTAAAATTTTTGAGAATTTAATTGCTCAGAGCCTCACATAGAACTTATCATAAAATAGATTCTCAATAAATGTGCATCTTTTTAATGTGAGAAACAGAAGAAAGAAGATATTTCATCCATACCTGCAGGTGTAATGACCATATATGACAGTGTTTATTGGTATTATAATTCATGGCAATTATTCTGTGTAAAAGAAACAATTTCAAACAGGTGCAAATTATATCTTTGAAGCAAATTTAAGCAACAGTAAGAAAAAGCATTTCATCAAAGATATTACAAATATAAAGTAGTCTTAAATTACACATTTTATCATAATTTTCCCTAAATTATGTAAAATTCTTACATAATCTTTCTTTCTTTTGTATTATATGTGTAGCAATTTACTCCTCCTACTGTTCAAAATTGTAGGGAATTGCTGACTTTGTGCTGTGACACCTAGAATTTGTATTTTTAGATGATGGTTTTCTCTCTATTTGACTGTATTCTCCATTTATTTTCATGCTTGTAATACACACTATACAATTACGCTAATAATTGCTGTCACTCCTATAGTGCTTACCACTTGCTAAGTACTGCTGTGTCCTTTTACATGTAATTTCTATTGTATCTTTCACCACAGTGCTAAGATACAGGTATTATACACTGAGTATCAACTAGTCTGTTCCAAGACACCATCACCTTAGCTATTATATTAATCTGCCCCTCTTAAAAAATATCCTAGACAAATTTCAATTTCAGGAAATTGATGTATGCTTTATTGAGGTATGATAATACTTTCTCACCAAGTTTTTTTTCTTAAAAAGTGGCATTTTACAAGTCTTATATTTTCTAAAGACACTTGCTGAAGCAACAAAAAATTATTTAATAAAGCCTGATTCTGAGAAAATGGAATTCACATACCCCACCCTGTTTTTCTCATTGAATACAACTACAAATCCCAGACAGAATGCATGGAGACCTCTAAAAAGGAAGTGGTAGCAGCAGGAAGAGAAATGGAGATCAGAGCTTTAAGGTTCCTTGAAATGAAAGTGAGTTGACTTTTTTTCTTTTTCTTCCCCGAAGGTAGTTAAAAACCCAGACATGTGCACTGGACGCTGATAAAAAGAAGTTCCAAGAGAAACTCTGTTTCTGGTCCAAGCAGCAGCAAAGGGGTTCTCTGTGATTTGGAGAGAGTGAAGACAATCCCAGTTATTTTTCTCACCCTTTCCTGCCATACCAACGCCTGGCAATATCCTGGCAGCCATGATAGCACAAAGCAGTGATCATGAGTAATTTACTTTAAACAAAGGAGGGGAGAACCCTTCCATCTGACCAAAGAGAACATCAGGAAAATTCCTGCGGCTTTTCTCTCTCTGTCCTCACAGTACAGTCAACAGAAAGTGCACAGTAGAGCAAGAAGGCTCAGAATATAAACTGAAGTGGAAAACTAAAGAAAAGCACTTAATACAAAAAAAGTTGGAATGAATAAATAGGAGTACAAAAGTGAAAGTAAATGTAGCAAACTAAAAAAATTAAAGTATTGGTAGTAAAAAAAAAATCAAAACCTATAATAAGTTCAAATGATTCAAAATAAAAATAATCTGCCCTGGCTGGTGTAGCTCAGTGGATTGAGTGTAGGCCTGCGAACCAAACAACCACAGTTCAATTCCCAGTCAGGGCACATGCCTGGGTTGCAGGCCAGTTCCCAGCGGGGGACACACGAGAGGCAACCATACATTGATATTTCTCTCTCTCTCTCTCCTTCCGGACACACGAGAGGCAACCATACATTGATATTTCTCTCTCTCTCTCTCCTTCCTTTCCCCTCTAAAGATAAATAAATAAAACCTTAAAAAATAATCTGACTGGATTTTTAGAAAAATCATTTAGAGGCTGTTTACAAAAACCCACTGTAAATATGAGCTAGAGGTATGTTTAAAAGGATGGGAATTGATGTATCATGAAAATTCTAATTAAAATAAAGCAAAATGGCTCCATTAATATCAGAAAAAGTAGACTTCAGAAAAAGGAAAATTAACCCTGGATAAAGAGAAACATTACATAATAATAAAATGAGCATTTCACCAAGAAAATATATGAATTTTAATATGCATGCACTTAAGAGCTTCAAAATACATGAAGCAAAACTGGTAAAACTGAAGAGAGATGAAAAAATTAAGCTATTTGGACACTTCGACACTCTCAGTAATCAACAGAACAAGTAGGCAGAAATCAGCACAAATATAGAAGAACTAAACTAAACGTCATTTACTAATTTCATCAACCAATATTTATAAATACTCCAAAAATAATAGAAAAGTACACAGTTTTCTTCAGTGCACATGCAATATACAAGATAACAATATCCTGAGTCATAAAACAAATTATAATAAATGTAAAAGAAATGAAAAATACAAAGTATGTTCTGTGACCACACTTTTACGAGATTAAAGAACAAATAGATTAAAAGATCATTGAAACGTGGGAATTAAACATACATTTAAATAATCAATGAAGAAGTCTCACCTTTAAACTAAAGAAAAAGAAAATTATAAAAAATTCAAAATTAGGGGGATACAGTTAGGCAATGTTTATTGAGAAAATTATAGCATTCCATGCTTTTCATATTAAAAAGGTGACAAGTTAGCCCTCTAAGTTTCTACCTAAAGAAACCAGGAAAAATCAAAGGAAGAAGAGAATAATAAAAACATAAATTAATTCAATTGAAACAGAAAACAGTAAAACAAACAGAATTCGATTATTTTTAAAAGAATTAATAAAATTGACACATTTTGAGCCATACTGACAAATTAAATCATTAGAAACTACTTACAAGTTTAATTATAATACATCTATACATACTAATCTATATTTGCTATAGCCACATTCATTGTAAATTAGCCCACATTTAAAATATCCAATGTAAAGAATAAAGATCTATGATATTGAAGCTGAATATTAAAAATTCAATTAATCAATTTCCTCACAAATGATTTACCAGCATACCCATGCTGTCAACACATGTCTTTGTGATGGAGCAATGGAATAAAAATTATAATGGAAAATCTTACAAAGCCATAAGCTTATGAAATTGACAAAGATATATCATGCAAGATTCAAAGGAAAATTTAAAAGTTATAATATCGTCATAGTGATGTTTCTAAAAAGTTAAAAAAATGAAAAACTTTCTACATTGAAGTATAATAAAGGTTTCGTTTCTTACAAACTACTCCCACACATATTCACAAATCATGGTTGGCCGTGCAATCTTATAAAATAATTAATCTTAACAGCTGGCCATTGTTGGAAAGATATCAGATGAAATAATTTATTCTATTTCATTCAGCAATAGTACTCTTCTGAGAAAAATTGATGAGACAGCAAAAATTATTTGAAAATTAGCTGTGTAGCAGAGACTGCAGCCAAGCAAACTTTAAATTCAAATAAGAAAACCTTCTGGGCAATAATAATGCATCCCAGCTTGCATAAAACTATTGAAAATGAGTTTTTAAAGTTTATTTGTATTTAAAAACCTAAAAAGTAATTTTATTGAAAGAAATTCTTTTCCAAAGTCATCACTATATAATAAATGACATACAAACAAGAAGAATAATTGTTTAGTGAAATGAGTTTATAGACAACTTTTCAAAAGGTTTCCCAGAGGTTTTATCAATTCATTGCATTCTTCATCAAAAATACTCAGTCACCACAAAACTTAATGATAGACTCCATGAATCAGTTATTTGGTTGTTAACATTATTAGTATATTTGAGCAATCTCTTTCTCTCCTTCATATTCAAAGTAGAGCACTGTACTTCATTTTTGTCTAGAAATTATTTATTTTGTAGTTTACCAGTTTATGAATTTCATTTTAGGATTGTTAAATAACATTACATGTATTTATAATAAAAAGAATTATTTAGGTTGACAAAATTGAGAACAATTATATTGTAACCTTGCAAAGAAAACAGCATATTAATGTACTTTTAAATATTTTTTAAATTGTGTAATTTTTAAAAATCTCATCACAAGATAAACTTCTGTTTCCTTAATTACTCATATATGAATTTTTCTGCATATATTTAGCTCTTTGTATTTTTCTCTAAATTACTTTCCATGCTCATTACATATACTCCAATCAATGAATTTAAGTTTTATTTATATCTATTTTATAAGGATTTTGTATATTATATATGTTAAGTCTTCATTATAATCATAGCAAATATTTTTTCTTTATGTATCCGGTATTTTAACATCAGTTGCAATTTTGTTGCACAGATGGCTACCAAGTACATCACATATTCTTTGTTAATACTTTCACTGTACATAGCCTTAGAAATTCCTCACCTAGGCTTACAGATATTTTAATGTTTTAAATTCTTTCATGTATAGTTTTATTTAATAAACTCAACTTGATTTCTCCTCTAGCATGTATTTTATTGACAAATGTAAGGTCAAGTTAGAAATGATTCTAACCTGATTTATTTTATGACATAATTTTTTCATCTATTCCTTTAATTATGATTATTATATTCTAAATTTATATATATGTGATTTGTTTCTATAGTTATTTTTCTCAATAATTATTGATCTTTGTCCTCACAACACAGTGTATGAATGATGGTGCTTTGAGATAACTGTATAGTAACTGGAAGCCCATGTCTCCTTCATCATTATCTTTCCTTCAAAATCACTAGCACTGCTTTATCAATCATTTCGTTGTCATATACTTTGGAATAGTAATACCAAATTTATGAAAACATGAAGGGATTTTATAATACTGTATTAAACACAAACACACAAGGACCTTTCCAATAATGTTTGTTACTAAACATGTCAAACAAAAACTGTAAGATATTTATTGATAAAATAAATGCATGTATCAGTAAATAAATCAAAATGTATTGATTTGTTTCCACCATCTGACGCTTACAAAATATACTACCAATTAGACAATACATAGATACGTGCTTTGGCTCTTGAAAAAGTTAAGACACAAAGTCTCAAATCAGTAAAAAACAATATTTATATTTTTTAAAACAAGTTTTACACAATTGTTAATTCACTAAGAAGAGGTAATTCTGAATAGACAAGCATAAATACAAACTCGAGAAGTTCAGGAGGCAGAGCACAGCATTTAAATGACCAACCTAAGGATTCAGAAGATAATACCATTGCTTAATTGTGTGGATATCATACCTTGATACATGGACCTTCTCTGCAAACAAACAAACAAACAAATAAACCTGTTTGTTTGTTTGTTTTTTGCCATCCCAAATGCACTCTTCCAGCGGCTGATACAATTTTGGACTAACCCAGACACTGGACTCGTCTGTTCCGTATCATCTGCATCTCAACTTTGACGAGTTCTGTGCTAACCATGTGACTAAAGAAAAGGTAACAGGACCAGGGGGTTCCGTGTAATTCCAACACATCATTCATTTGCTCGCCAGAGTCTCCTTCGGATATCAAACTGCTAGTTTAATAAAAGAGGTTAAAAAATCAAGACCTGTTATTACCCCTGCACGAGAGCCCTCAGGGAGAAAAAAAATTCCTCAACTTAGTGCGTGAGGATATTCTATAATGAGCACCAACTATGTCCTCGAAGTGGAGGTCAGACCCATGGCATCCAATCCTCTGTCACTTTTCTTCACAGACACCCACTAAAAGCCCAAGGCAGCATTTTAAAGCAGCAAAGAGCTCCAGCAATGGTTAATGAAAACTATGACTTTCCCCCATGGGGAATAGCCTTCTGAACTAGAAAACAGGCGAAACTAGTCCATTAACTCTCCTTTGAGAGGTGTATGCTTTTGTGGCTTCATAAAAATAGCAAGGCAGAGTTGGAAAAAATAATAAGTCTCAGACTTTAAATACTAAAACGCATGCACTTGGTAATCAGTTTAATGAATGCTCAGTAAATAAAGGGACCGCACACAAACTCACATGTCCCCAAGGGACTGGTGTGAAACCTACTCGACATGACCAAGAAAGAACTTTCCCAAAAGCAAAGGCAGGTGAGTAAGTTGCCTTTTACAATCAGCTCTGCTACATTCATTGAAGGCACAGAGATCAACCAAACTCATTTGCCCTGTGGGCACCTTTGGGAGCATTTCTGCACTTACGTGTTCTTGGTCTCATGTTAGTTGCATTTAGAATTCTGACCATTATTTTCTTGTGATGAAGAAAAATGTTTGAATAAAGAACTGACTGCAGCAGATTTCATACACAAAGAATTCTTCCCAGCACAAATGACACCTTGCTCAGGAAAAGGGCCCCTGAGGTATAAAAGGTGAAAATTTCCTCACCCAACTCATCCCAAATATGCTGAGAGACAAGTTTTCTGAAACACAAGTTTACAAGAGAGAACTGATTTTTCTTTCCTGCACACTACATGAACTGGAACTTAGAGTTCCTGAGCATTCTCAAGAGTAGAGCGAGTAATATACACAAAAAGAAAAACGGTAGCAGGAAAAATGTGTGAAAATTGTGGACAGAGAGCCTGGCCTAGCAAGAAGCTTGGCTACTGATTACCAAAATTGCTTTAATAGTCTCCTCAGCTTAACGAACCTTTAAATAGGGTTCTTCCTGACTACTGGCCATTGACCTCCTTTTCCTCAGAACATTTATGTTAGAAGATTGGCAATTATTCTTCTCAGCCCGTTTGATGTAAGTTGTCTCCCATCCTCTTGCCCTTACTACAACCCAGAATGTCTTTCTCAAGAACATAGAAGCCATCCCTTGGAAATGGAATCATCAAGAAAGATAGAGTCCCTATCTTCCAGTGTTTAAGAGAAAGTAGGAGCCCAATTTTGATGAACACAACTTAGCCAAGTATTAAACGCTGGTGGCCCAATCATGTTGACCAACTTTCCTTCCTAAATCCTCCAGGACTTTGCCACTAGCTCTTCCTAGTGCTGAAACACTCCCCACCTTGTGTCTGAAGAGTTGAGTTCCATCTCTTATTGCAGTCAACAGTCTTGAATAAAGCCTTTCCTGACTATATGATTCTGGCCACTGAAATTTTTATTTTACCCAGAGGACAAAGTAAACTAGTGAGGAATTTCTGGTGTTGATGACACCTGAACAAAAGTGCATAATAGTTTATTGCAAATAGTTTACGTGCCATCCTGGGGGAGTTTTTCCCCAAGAAAATCTGCAGTAACGATTGCTGCCTACTACTGCCCACTTTAGTGGGTCTTCGGAAGACAGAAAAAGTGAGACCATGTTTTGTAGGGATAAACTTTGCAGAACAATGGGAAGAAGGATGAGGTATGTCCTGACTGGAGAACATAAGCATTCTTTGCTAATTCACTGAGTTCTCGGTAAACACTACTGGAAATTATGGGATTGGAGATAAAGTCCTATTTTAAAGAGAGAGGCCAGAAAGTTGGAGATCCTCTGTCACCAAACATTGAGGTCATACTTTATAGGCACAAAACTTCTGCCTCTGATTATTTATTGTAGCAACCACTATTGGCATGTTATTGCTGAAGAAATTTCCTTGCTTCTAAAAATCTCTGCAAAGTACTTAGTATGAGCAGTCTGTTACCAGGAAAAAACGTCTTTTTATACTTACCTGGTATTGCAATTAAATTTTTCTATTATTATCTCCTGCATCTGTGTTCAAAGAACATGGGCATTTTTATAACAGCACTTTGGGAGAGGATACGTAATTCCCAAGTGAGGATCTGAGCTAAAATGGGCCATCCTGTGGGGCAGAAACCAGGACGTCATACCCTTCCTGTGTGACTTTGTTACACAGCCACTGCAGCCACTGTGGCCCAAGCACCTCACAGATTTTTATCGTTTGCCTATTTCACAACTGTTGTGGAATTATTAATTAATTTGAGAGGGAAAAAGTAAAAACAAAATATGAAAAAATCTAGGCAGCCATCAAAATTTTATTGTAAAAGAGGGCTCATTTCACTATGGGGGAGGCATGTCTTCAGGAAAATGGATTTGTTGTTTCTCTAATATTCAATACATGGGTCATAGTCCCAAATGTATATTGGATGATGATATACCAGTTTAGAAAATGAAATAATTAACCTAATTGATATCTGAGCTCCTTTGCATATCTAAATATTTTTCTAACTCCCTATCTGTCTCTTTTCTTTCTCTCCCCTCACTCCCTCCCTCCCTCCTTTCCTCTTCCATTCCTTGCTTCTACCTTCCCTCGCTCTCTCCTCTTTTTCTGGATTTCAAAGGCAAGTGCAATGTTTTCTATGGCTCAAAACAATTTATCAATGGTAAACCACAGCCTTTTGAGAAAGTACGAGGAAATTATAACCTCCATTGTCAACAGTGCAAAGCAGTTAAATACTCTAGGAGGGGAATACCAGCACGGTCTTGCTGCGGTGGTTACATGCTATTCCCTGGTGAGAAATGGATTTCCAGCTGGCAGAGGCAAACAGATTATTTTGAATGTGCAGAATTAATTTAGTGCAATTACTATGATTAATGTTTTTAGAACAAAATTGTGAGGTTTTCCTAATGAGTAAGGCTGAAATGTTTGTATTATAATAATGTTGTAGCATTGTATTAATATAAAGTGGAGCAAAAAACCTAAAGAAGCATAGAACAGCCAAACCATAAATCCGCACACCCCAAAATTCGCTTTTAAACATCATTACCTCACTACTATAAAATTTCCTTAGTTGAAATGTAGAAAGTTTATTTAATATTTCCAATTGATACACTATTTTCTGAAGCTTAAATTTGATTTCCAGAAATTAGAACTATGTGAAGAAAAAAATCCCAATAAAAAGCTGTAGTTACAGATCAAGACAATTAAAAAGACATCATTGTGAGTGTGAGATAAAAATAAGAGAGTGTGACGCTTGCAAACACTAAAGAGTAATTTCTATCTATGTAGAATTTCTCTGTAATAAAAACAAATGAACTGTAGTGCAATAGTGAAGAACTTGGTTTCTGAAGTCCAGAAGCCTGAACTTAAATACAAGTTAATTTGTGTGGACCTTTGCAAATTACCGAATTCTCCAAATACGTGATTTTAAAATTTGGATTCTTAACTATACATAAGGACTTTGCCATGGCATGGCATGGGTGATTTAAGAACATCACTTTTCAGCCCTGGCCAGGTTGCTCCGTTGGTTGGAGTGCCATCCTGTATACTAAAAGGTTTAGGGTTTGATTCCCAGTCAGGGCACATACCTAGGTTGCAGGTTTGATCCTAGGTCAGGTCTCTCTCTCTCTCTCTCTACCCCACATATCCCACTTTCCCCTCTCCAAAAATAATGAACATATGTTCGGGTGAGGATTAATAAACATGTCAGGTCCAGTCAAGGTTCCATGCAGGATCTCTTTTCCCACCTCTCTAGGCAACTGACTGTCTTCCAGTTGACGAATTCAGTGAAAATTCTCACTGAATTCTCACCCCAGCTCAAACTCTTCCATGGCAAGTTGTCCTGGGGACTAAAAACTACTGGACTGGCAAACACATGGACAATTCCAGTGGCTGGTCGTGGTGAAGCCCCTTTACTAAAGCCCTCTATACCCTGGGCAGGGTTTAGAGCACTGTGTTAGTATTTTACTAAGTGCCAGTGTGACACGAGAAATGAAACATTTTGTGGTTTTTGTTGGAAATTCTGATCAGATATATTCTAGGATTGGGAATAAAGATAACTTTCATTTCAAAATCTTTCTTATCCATGCTTTAACTGTTGTCCAAGAACATATTGCTCCTGAGCAAGAAACCGATGAGGGCAAAGCAAAGAAAGCATCGGGGAGAAACAGTGAAGGAAGGGGCACCTCAGTCCACCCAGGTGACCACTTCATAGCAGGACTCTGTGCCTTACAACCCTATTTCTCAATCAGTCCCCCCTCCCACCCCTCCCTCCCTCCTTCCCTTCCCTCTCTCTCTCTTTCAACTGTTCGCACTTATTTACAGGTAGAAGTTCTGCTGGTCATTTTGAAGTAAATACATGAGATTAATTTGTAATTAGTAGTTTCTTCCATTCATTAACTAAGATTAACTCACTTTTAAAAATAATTTGTTACCAGAATAAGTTGAAATGAGTCTTTGGGAGTTTATTGGCTTATAGATAGTAAAAAAATCATTTCTAGCTTCTTTTAGATTAAATAATAAAAAAATAAATAGTCACATATTTGTTACCATGAAAATTAATAAGATTTTTCTAAATGTGAGAAGGTGCTATATTCCTTCTTCATTGGCCAAAAGAAGTAAGAATACATAGAACACCTGAAAAACACATTAAAATTTTATGTTAGTGTATAAAGCATAGGCAAGCTTTTTGAACCTTCTATAATATCTTGGTAAAGTAAATGGTCTATGTGCTCACTTTGTTTGAGAACACTGTTCTTAATGTTTACCTTGGTGGAAATACAAGATGTCTTTGACTCTATTCATACTGTCCTCAGAAAAGGACAGAGTGTACTCTACATTCAGTTCTTCAGGTTTTATGGCTTTAAAAGTAGGCTTAATACCCACATTTTTTATGTGCCATTGCTGTAGAAAACAGAGTAATTTTTACAAATGGTGTTAAAAAAAACCTTGTGGTAGAAAAAGAATCATCAGAGAAGGATTTTTGAAATGCAATTTTTTACTCGGTATTTCAGGCTATACCATTGCATATTACAGTGGAAAATGAAAT
>PVKM010034287.1:0-15641 GCA_004027735.1 Carollia perspicillata
AAGAGCACATTCAAGGTCATGATGCTGTCCTTTATGTAGGTGGCAATGAGAAGTGCTGGGAGGACAAGAGTTAAGTAGCTCCTGCACTTCACAGAAGAGCACGGGGTGACTAAGTGCTAAATGACCTAGGGAGTCAGCACCTCCCTAGCTATTATTCCCCTTGCTCCTTCCACACCAACAGCCACGACTCAGGAAGGAGAGTGAGTCAGCAAATCCGCAGCTCAGCTCCCTGATACCACGTGCCTTCCCAGCCCGGTCTGCTCCAGATAAAGGTGGATGCTTCTCTCTGCAGAGGAAGGGAAGTGCTACATTTGTAGATCAGGTACCACCACAGTCCCCTCAGCATACCTGCCTCTGAGTTCAAGGATAACCGAGGACACTGGTTGTTGCAGAGACTTGGGTCTGCACCTGATTATCCCTCCTTAATGACTCTGTTAAATGGCTTGATCATCTCAACATTTCAATGAAACGGAATTTGGGCTGGTGTTTTATAAATAGTACAAGCAGAGTCATATTTTTGTTGACACTTTGGTTTAACACTCAGGCAAAGTAACAAAAAATAAACATAGTGTAACAACAACAAAAAGCACTAGTTATGAAAACAATGGTGCTGGGCACTTTGTACTAAAGGAGCTGCTGCCAATACATAATGTTCCCGTTAGCAGTTGTGAAAGCTGGGAGCCGAGGTCCCTGTCAGTGAGTTGTGGGTTCTTGGGGATCTGCTGGGTGCAGCCTGTGGATTAGAAAGGAAAGGAGAAGCAGTGTGCACAGTGGGGAAAGGAGAGGCGGAGGAAAAGGACTCTCAATGCTTGGGCATTGGGAACGTTCTACAGTGGAAAGGAGAATCCAACCAGACTTGAGGGTAATAAGGGCCTTGCCCAGAGTCAGAAGGCCTGCTGGGTTGCAGCTTTAGGTCTGTCACTAACTAACTGCGGGACCCTGGGCAGGTCGCTTTCCCTCTGTGAGCCTCCCTTTGTACCCTTGTGAAATGGCAGTGGTGAGGGAGAATGAGGAGAGTTTACATTAACCTCCAAGTTCTCTTGTAAGTTAAACATTTTATGGTTCCATGGCTCTAGACCTCCGTGGTCTAATATAGAGGCCAGTAGCCATTTAAATTAAATAAAATTAAAATAGCAGTATCTCAGTTGAACTAGTCACATTTCAAATACTCCACAGCCAGAGGCAGCTAATGGCTGCCGAATTGGATGGTACAAACGGGGAACGCTTGCATTGTCACAGTAAGTTTTACTGGATGGCTCTGTTCTAGATCTTTTTCTTTAAAAAATACCCTTGAGCAGCCGAATGTGAACATTATTTATGTTCTTAGTTATTGACTTTATTATAAAATTGATTACTGCTGCCACTGATACTGCTAAGAGTTGACATTTATTATGTGTTACTATTGCTAGAACTGGATTAAGGGCTACTTGATTTAACGCTCACGATAACCCTCTGCAAGAGTGACCGAGTTGTTCAGAGTCCCATTCGAGAAGTGGCAGAGCCAGGACCTGAGCCCAGAGACCATCATAATCCAGAGCCCACATATTTCACTCTGGCCCCAAGCTTGGTATCTGGTCTCATTGTCTTATGGCCAAGCCTCGTGGCTTCCTCCGGATCCCTGTTGTGGACACTGGGCCTTAGCCTGTGCATTGTCCTAGGATGCCCTCCCTCTCCACTTCTCTTTGCTCGGCAACTTCCTATTTATCTTTTAAAAATGAACTCAACTATCACTTCCCCATCAGGTAAAATAGTTCTCCTGACTGCTTTGGCCCCCACTGCACTCCATTCATACCTCAGACACAGAGCCCACCGGGCTGTGCTACAGCATCTTTTTGAAAGCCTGGTCTCCCGCCAGACCTTGAGTGCATTCGAGATGAAGTCTGTGCCTCAAACACTTTTTTATATCCCCCTTTCAAAGAAGGAGCTGAGTCACTATTTGTTGAATGAAAATGTCAGAATATCTTTCCAAGATTGAGTCACCACCTCTTTCAACCACTCGAGCTTATCTGGATGCTTTCCATTCTCTCCGGAGCTTGCAGTTTAGGTGGCTCATTATTATTTGATAGTTCATAATCTGTAGGCAGAGGGCTCGAGAGCCTTCAGATAGGGAGGAAAGTCCTACACACATATGTACATAAATAAATATTATTTTGGAGACTAGGAGTTCTTCCTTACTAGCAAGCAGGTTGTCATTTACAGACAAGGAAATACTGCCACTTCTTACCAACTCTTGGGAAGTCTTGTCCACCTTTCCCACCATGCACCAGGCCGGGGCAGTGCTCCACTGTCCCCGCCTACCTCGACAGAGGCCCCTTGGAAATACTGTAGACCTGTTAGGGTGCAGCTTGGCTGTTGTCTTGCCTCAACTCCTCCCACAGCAGTGGGATTTCAGGGTGCTTTACGAAGGGATGTCACAGTTATTCACAAGGCCTGGTGCACAGTTAAACAGACACCTGCAAACTCCACACTTCCTCCAAGGGAGCAGAACACCGCCCCACTCCCTGCCCTGCAGCTCTTCCCTCAGAGGGGGGAACACAAATGGGAGAACAAAAAGCTATCCCTGCCTTTCCTGTCCTCTAAGGTCATACAGGAAGCTCTATTTCCAGGCATCTTTTGCTTCTGTATTTTAAAGAGTTGAGCTAGGTTCAAATCCAAACAAAACAAACCTGAATCAATTAACCTAATAATGAATCAACACACAAACAAAATCAGAACTATTGCCAGAGCAAAGTGTAGGAAGAGAAATATGATTTATCAAAGACCTCCTGTATATCAAGACTGTTCTGGGTAGATTAACCTTTTATAGTCCAACAATCCTAAAAGGTATGTTGAATGATCACATTTTACATATCATAGGCAATGCCAGGAGCTGAGTAAATTCAGGAAAACTGATTTTGGAATTTAGGATTAAGCCCTCATGAATACAGTACCCTCCTAAAAGCATTAGCTGTTTGTCTTTAAATGGGACACTGGATTAATTTGGTCTGTGTTTCCTTGCTACAAAGCTTCCTTTCAAGGTACAAATCCAATTTATGGTATGGAAAATGGATACGATATACATAAGCTTGTCTTGATTTAATGGCATGATGAATTCAATATTCTGATAAATAAAATATTGCAAATAACTATGCTTTCTCTATATAATGTAGATTGCCACTTTTGAAAAATGGGAAGAAAAAAAACTCAACATATTTAAAACTACGACATTTACATTAAGGTCACTGATAAGCTCCATGCCCCCATTTGTCACCTGTTAAATAAGAGTTCTAAATCGGATGAGATTTAGTATTGGCTCTTTATGATCTAAAACAGATTCTTACTGTGAGGTCAACCAAAACACAGATGACCCATTAATGAGCACCAGGCACAAAAAAACTAAAATTGTATTCCATATTGCATGTATGTACTATGTGCCTTTTTTGCTTGGGAGAAGAACTATGGATTGTATCCAATACTTGAACGCTGGGTTCCCAATAAGGTTAAGAACATCTAACATTCATTCTACAGTGAATTTGACCCTTAAGTGATTTACTCTTTGAAAATTCATAAGGCTCCTCGGAATGATCTGGTACTTGAGGGTGTCCTTATACTAATAGTAGTACTGGCTCAAGTTCATTCAGGCCATGGCTTTCAACCTACAGGTTTCTCTTGCAAACAGCAAAGGCAAAGCACGTCCTTTCAAGTTATGGGTAGGGACACGGGGAGGGAGGAGTGGCTCAGGGATGTGTCACTGAGGTGGTCAGCAAAGGAGAGCCTTCGGAGTCAGTCATGGGTGTTCTTACTTCCTGGTCCAGCGTTCTTTGCATTATAATCTGTTATGTAGAATGCCACAAAAGCTGCACTCTAATGCTCACAGCTCACTATTTTGGAAGTCCCCTTTGTTAGTTAAGATCTTCAAACTCTAAGCTCCCCCCCAAAACTGATCCAAAATTAATCAGACTAGTGGCAAGTATGAATTTCAGTTTTAAAATGGAAAATACTACCCTGAGCATACATTGTTTTTCAGGCTCTTGCTCCTTAAATTCTAATAATAACCTTTGAATAGCACCCTGTGGTTTCCACAGAGCTTTCAGGTACAAAATGACCCTTAGTCCTCACACGCTATTGGCAGTCAGCTAGTATCTCCAGTATGTAGATGAAGAAAATCAAAACTCCTAGAAGTGAGGGCACATGTCCAAAACCACAGAAAAAGGGGCAGAGCCAGAACACAAGGCCAATCCCAACTTTGCACCTGTTCGTTTTACCACAGTTGCCTCTACAATGTCCTTAGGGCCTTGGGGGTGGGGTGCACAGACTGGGAAATACTCATATCTTGTCCAGCGAGACCATTTTCATGACCTTATGCAGTGAAGGGTGTGCTGTGTGCAAAAGAAATTCTATGGTAAGATAACAGTGCATTTCCTGGAATATGGATTTGAAGGACAAATATACCTCTGACCAACTCTGAGACTGAAATCCTCAAGATTTCCGTAGGAAATCTACTGAGACAAATATCCTCCCTGGTTCTAAATGCAGTCCACAGCCTCTCTCTCTCTCTCTCTCTCTCTCTCTCTCTCTCTCTCTCTCTCTCTCTCACACACACACACACACACACACACACACACACAAATTGTAGACTTACATGTATTTTTCTTTCCAGAGGAATACATAGCCTGTTCCAAAGCAGGGGAACTAAAAGAAAGATTTAGGACAAGAAAGACCATTATTCCTTCCTATGTCTTAGTGGCCTTTTGCAAATTCCGTAGGAGCTGAAACCCAATAATTGTCCTAATATCTTTTGCCAGCATTAAACCTTTTTCCTAAGCAGTTCTATGACATTAAGTAGCTGGCAGAGATATTTATGTGATCAGGTTGTACTGAAGGCACATTATAATGCACTGGAAGATGCATGATTTATGGATTTTGATTTTCAGTTCTAAGAGATTTACAACTGGGCATAGATATGTAAAATAATAAAGAGTGTTTTGCCAGTACAAAGGAAAAAACACTCAAATTCAGCTAGTCTGATTGTCCACCACTGTGGTAGAGGAGCAGCTCAGACAAGTGCTTGTTCCATGGCTACAAAGCACTTGGGTTTGGGGCCTATGACTCTGCTTCTCAATTCCAACTCAGGCATTTAGCAGACAAGAGAAAGGAACTGACATTAAATCTAGGAAGGTGTCAGTCCTTATAGACACCTTATAGTCCTTAAGGTGTCAGGCACCTTATAGACGTGTTCTTATCTGACTCTACAGCAGCCCTGGAAGGCTGGTACTACTGGTTTCTAATTCCAAGTGAGGAAACAAGCTTAGGATGTCTAATAATTTATCCAAATCCACAGAGCTAGTGGCCCCCAAATTGAACCCAGAACTCTCTACCATTAAACCCGTGTTCTTTCTGTTATTGCTGGCTTCTTTTCTGGGCTTCAGTGTCTGCCCAGACACTTCTGCCAAATTCCATATCAAAATGAAAAATCAAATGTTACTTAAGTCTGATGCCAAGAAAAGCATATTTTTGTTTTAAAAAGTCAAGAAAATACATGCACACTATAGTTCTCATGTTCAGGAGTCCAGGTGATGAGGGCCCACATTCCCATCACAGATGGGGACTTGGTGCCTGTCACTTATTCACTGTCATCACAACCAGTGGGAATTGCCCTCCTGCAGGTGTGGTGGGGTCTGTTCATGTTTTCTGGACACTATGCTAGAATGGGCCAGGAATCCCAAGTGAAAAGAAAATGAACAGGTAGAACCACTGAGTGTGCAGCAAGGTCCGAGCTACAGGATGCTGGCTGTGCAATGTCAAAATAGCAGCATTGCTGTTGTTGTTGTTGGGCATTGTGGGTCAAACAAAGGGGAAGTCTTGGTTGTTAAAAACCTTGCAGCAAATGCTGTGCAAAGAACATAGGTGCCCTTTCCAATCCAAGCTGTCGGTGAAGTTTGACCAGAGTAGCCACAGCTTAAGGAAGAAGAGAAATGATGTCACTTTGACTAGCAAAGGCTTAATGAGGTATCAACTGGCACATGTCAATGAACTGTATCCTCTGGTTGAAATCTTCTGTGCCTTCCTAGAAACCCAACTCTGATGAAGTCAGGATGAAGTTGGATCATTCCTCTAGAACTCCTGTCCCTTCACACAGCATCTCCGAAAGGTTTTTTTTTTTTCCTTTTGAGTGGTTCTTGCCTAAATAATGAATGATCTCTTCACACTAATGTTGAGAAGAATTTGTTGTAGGTATTGAGCCTCAGAGCTCCAGAGGATGTAGTCCAGATCTACATCTAGTTTCTGCCTCCAGAGCCATGTAAAGTGCCAAGCAGCAGCTGTGCCACCTTTGGAGAGAGGTCTGGAGGTGGCCAGGCCAGCCACAGCAGAGGTGGCAGCCTCCAAACTGGCCACCTTGGCTTGCCAAGGCAGACAAGCTGCTTCACCAAACGTGACCCACTTTCCTTCCTTCTCCTGTCCGTCCCTTCAGGGTTCAAGCCCCAGCTGGCTCATCTGCTTTCCTCAGTCAGATGTCTCTGGAGAGGCCAGGATGCTCTCAGATGTCCGTGGTGGTGGGGATCACTTTTCAAACTTTAATGTTTCTTGTCACTTCTTTCATTCTGGAAGAATTATCGTAAAGTACAATCTTCCATGGAAAAGTTTGGTCGTTGCAAGCATGTGCTCCAAAGCAGATATATGAGCTGGCTGACCTGCTCACCCTTATATAACCTCAGATTTCCTGATTAACTCCTTTAATCTTAATTGTGTTAGAAAAAAATTCAAAGCTTCTAAAGCTTTTTACTCGTAGTCTCCTGGGCACTGATGTTGGGTCCCAGGCTGTCTTACCACATTGCTTTGGTAAAACAATGGCTCTCCCTGGGATTTTAAAAATATAATGAGGCTGTTCTCTTGCTTTGTAACATTTCAGCTCAGCATGAACTCAGTTCTCATCCAGCAGCTTTGATTTTAGTATCAGAGCTTAGAAAATTTTTATTCCTTTAAGAATAACCCAAATCAATAAAAGCTTTAAACGGTAGACCTCTCTTTTCTCTTAGTATATCCCTCTTGCTTTTATAAGAAAAATTATTTAAGCAATTGAATCTCTTAATAAGTGAAATTATAGTTTTCCTGGGGAAAGTATTTCAAATGCTGATTTTCACTCTATCTTATAAGGGAAGCTATGATTCCAAAAAATACTAAATAGGTAGCTACAGAACCAAATAAATATCCATGTCCTATCTAACAAACATCCTGCTTACTAATCAGAATACATGGATGTATATGATTATAGCTGTTAAATGTATATAAAGCAGTAGTTTTTTGATGGGAAAAGAGAGATGAATTTTAGGTATTTCGGGAAATGTATGAATCCACTGAATATTAAACTTCCTGAAAAAGACATTCTTTCCAGAGGCACTTTTTACATTCTTCTAATTCTTTTAGAAGGAAGGATGCAGGTACGGAAGAAGAGAAACACACATACCATCCACAAATACCCATATGGGGTGGGCAAAAGTAGATTTAGAGTTGTAATACAAATAATAATACAATACTTAATAAATAATGGTACAAGAATAAACTGTGTTTCACACACTCACAGATGTAAACCTCCTTTTGCCAACCCCCTGTATATACACATCACACACACAGGCAAACAGAAATCCACTGTTCTAGAATGTCATTTCATGATTTCTGTGTTTTCCATGAAAGATTCCTGCGACCCCCCTATGTCCCACACCCAATAACAGTTGTGCACCTGAAACTTATAAATCTTAGTAATCAATGTTAGCCCAATAAATTTAATTTGAAAAACCGAAAAGATACTTTTTTCAGGAGCAGCTCACTCTCTCCCTGTGCGCAGAGGAAAGGCATCACATCCTTATTGCAAGGAGCTACACTGAAACAGAGCAGAGGCTATTTTTGCCTTCTGCAACCTTTTTCTTTTTCGATTCTCTTTCTGACTGTACCTTATGTGCAATGTTGAAAACAATATAGTATTAAATGCGTCAAAGAAGAAGTGAAAGAGCGCCCTTAAAATTTGCCACATGCCTTCCAAGCAGCACACATGCTACGAGCCATGTCCAGATCAGAATGGCCCTGCAGCACCCAGAGACCGCTCGCAGCTGGCGGGCTGGCTGCTATTGCTTAGCGCAACCCATTCTGTGTGGGGCTCTAGAAAGGGCCATTGAAAATCTCATTAACTTAGACTGTTGGTTTTCAGTGAGTCTGATAAGTTTAGAAATAAATGAAGGCATTGCTCCTCTCCTCCTTCCCCCCCTTTCTTCTTTTTTCCCTCTGTTTTCTTTTATCTTGCTTGTCACAATGCCTGTAGGGGACTACTGTTACGCAGTGTTCAGGGACTGAGGATGGTGTCTCCATGTGTTATGTGCCCTCCAAATGCCCACAGCACCCTGGTTGAGAAACACGTGGTTTAAATCAGCTCAACCAGCTTTCTATCATCGTGGGAGAAGGCTGGTTGAGACTGGTAATAACTAAATAAATGAACAAGTAGACAAATAAAAATACTTGGGATGAGGGTAGCTGCTATCTTGAATATAAATGTAACTTATAATTGATTACATTATTAACTTCCTTTTATCAGTGGGGAGGAGGGTCTTTCATGAACATGGTTTAGATGTGAAAATAACATAACTGGGTTGGGTTGTGTCCCTACGAAGAAAGGTATGTTGAAGTCCCAATCCCTAGTGCCTTTGTACATGACCTTCTATAGAAATCTGGTCTTGGCAGATGTAATCAAGTTAATGAGGTCATGCTGACTGAGGGTGGGTCCTGATCCCACGTGGCTGGATGACCCGTGTCCTTATAAGTAGGGAATCTGGGTAAAGACAGACTCAGGGGAGGAAGGCCACTCGAAAATGGAGGTAGAGATGCCAGTTAATACTTCCACAAGTCAAAGCATGCCTGGGGTGACCAGAAGTTGAAAGAATCAAGGAAGGATGCTCCACTCCAGGCTTTGGTTTTCCAGGGAACATGGACCTACTGAAAGCTTGATTTCAAATTTCTAGCTTCTAGAACAATGAGAGAGTAAATTTCTCTTGTTTTAAGCCATCCACATTTGTTCTAATTTTTTATAACAACCCTGGGAAATTAAGACATTAGCTGGTCTGCATTTATCCCAAGGTTGGCAGGCTGACATAGTTCAAGGGGAGCGAGCAGTTCGCAGCAGTTCAGGGGCAGTAATGCTTGGGGACCAGACACTTACTTACTGGCAGCCCAGGCTGCTGAGTAAATGAGAGGACAGGAGAAGGTTTTCCTTTCTATCCGGGTGGACACACTTACTTTTGTGTTCTCTCTACCTGTGGATCCTTTCAAGGGCAATCTTTACTGGATTTACTTATCTTCAGTGAAATATTATTCTATTAAGATGTGTAGTAAGGGTGCTTTCCCAAAGACTGCAAGCTTGTCTGGAAGTGATTATACTTCCTTTTCAGATTTCACATGCTGATGTGTGACCATGTGCAGGAGGCTTCATGGATCTCCTCTCCTTTCCTTGCTTTTCTAGGGTCCTTTGGGAGTCCAGTGCCTACACAGTGCAACTCCTCACTTTGCAACTCATCCAGGTGAGGGTTCCAGCTCCCAGCCCACTTTCCACTATCAAAACTTTTTTGTCCTTAGGCCACTTCCCTGAGGCTTTCTGCTTTCTACCTGTCAGGGAATGGCCATAGAGAAATAACTTCAGCTACTCTAAGCTAATATCTTATTTTCCTCAGGGACCAGGCATCTTAAATCCTAACTCTCACAAGGAGAAGTACGTGCACAATGCTGAATGGGTTTTGGAGACTTTGAAGTTGGGGACTTATATTCCTATGTACATGAGATTTTTAGTCCAAGTTCAGCCACTCGGGAGCTGGGAGACCTCAGGGTCCACATCTTTGAGCCTCAATTACTTTAGTCCAATTCAACAAGTACTGAACACCCACGAAGTGTACACTCACACACACCTGGGCAGGAGGGCCATGAAACCAAGACAGGATCCCTGTCCTCCAAAGGCCAGAAGTCTGCGGGGCTCACATATGCAAGCAACTTCAGGGGACATTTGAGCTTGCAGGATGAAGAGAGCTTTGGTAGCAGACTTCCAAAGGAGGAGTCTGATGCTGTAGAATGAGGACTGCCATGGACAAAGGCCTGAAGGTGTGTGGCAGGTGTTTCCGTCTTGGGAGAAATTTCCCAATAAGAATGACCCATATACTTCTGCAGCCTGTCTCATCATAATTACTTGCACCATCTTTCTTTTGTTCTGTGTATAATTCAGATCTTAAGCCAATCAATTGCTAAGGAGTTTGGACTTGTTTCTGTAAGAAACAGGGAGTTCTGGAAGGTTCTTTTTTATATTTTTCTAATAACAGGAAAATTTAATCATCTACAAAATGGGAGATCATAGTAGAATGAACCCCTACGTACCCTTGGCTCAGTTTCAAGAATTATTTCACAGTAATTTTTTCTCTAATAACCTCACCTATTGTTTCACTCCCATATTATTTTAAAGTAAATCCTAAGCATCATAGCCTTTCTTATCTAAATATAAGCACATATATTTCTAAAAGATAAGGACTTTAGTTGAAAACATAAGGGGTATACCATTACCATATTGAAAATAATATCTTGATGTCATCAAATATCTAGTTAATGATTAAATTCACAATTGTCTCATAAATGCCATTATTGATGTTTAGAGTTTAGGTCTGATTCAGGATCCATAAAGATCCACAATTGCTATGCTTTTAAATTTCTTTTTAGTCTATGTGCCCTGCCCTCCCAATCTTTCTCTCATTCTTGTTCTCTTTTTTCCCCTTGCAATTTATTTGTTGGAAAAAAACAGGTGGTTTGTCTTGTGGAGCTTCCCATAGTCTAGAGTTTGTTGACTTTACTCTTGTGGTGTTATTTAACATCTTCCTTGGTCCTCTGGGTTTCTTATAACTTGATTGTTGGATGTGGAGGCTTGATTGGATGTAGTTTCCTTTCAATGTGGCAACACTACTTTACAGGGAATGGTGTGTTCTTCCATCAGGAAATATATATATATAGTATCTGGTTGTTTCGTACTGCATGATGTTGACAGCCACTGATGGTCAGTGCCAAGATTTACTACCTTATTACATCATGTAATATGGCGATATTCTCTTTCTACTGTGCCGTCTTCATTTATTGGCTATAATACTTACAAAGAGGCAGTCAGTTACCTCATCATTCAATATTTGGTCACCCAGTGGTATACCTCATAAAGGCAAAATAAGGTCAGCCAATCAATCAATATCACTTAATCCTTTCTATTTATCTATTATTTTTTCAAAATAATGTGTTGGTTTATCAGCACCTTCCAATGGCAATCAATACAATTTTGTGTTATCATTGTTTTGATTCTGGTATCATTATGAACTCATGAGTTTAAACTACTGATTCAATATTGCAATTATCCTTATTGATGCTCAGATTCTTCCATTTTTGGCCAATGGGAGTCGCATTAGTAGTTTTGAGTTTCTGTGACAGGACCCTGGCAGTCTTTGATAGCATCCTCGCTATCTGGTATAATGAGATATTCCAGGCTCATCATGTACCTTTCTGGACCCAGATGTGGAATTAGCCGTGTCTCTGAGAAGCCTTCACTCCTTTTAGTGGAAACGGAACTTAGCGACCACAATCTAAATACCCGGAAGACTCGGAAGAGGATCTGAGCCTCCTCATTCTTTGGAGGGGGGTGAGCACTTTGGCCTTGCCTGATGAGTCCCAAAGGAGCAGCAAGAGACTGTGAGGGAAAAAAAGGTGACCAGGGACTACCCAGAGGTTACTGTAATAGTCCAGGAAGGGTTGATAAGGTTCTGAGTCAAGGCATTGTCTATGGGATGGGGAAGAGATCGGAGTTGGGAGAAATTCTAGAGACTAAATTGACACAAAGGGATTTAACGACTAATTTGGCAGTTCAAGGTAGTAGGGGCTGGGGTGGGTAAGAGGTAACCCGGGTTCAAAGCCTAGCTCTCTCACACCAGCGTATGGGCTACAGCTCATTGCTCAACTTTTGAGCCTCTGTGACCTGAACTGCTAGGTGGGAATATCACTGCCTACCTCACGGGGCCATTAGAAGAATTAGATGAAGTTGCACATGAAATGAACATAGTATAATGTGTGATACTTAGTACAGCAAAAAACTAAAAATGTTGACTCCTGACTCCCCTTTATTTGTCATATGAAGGGGCTGGTCCAGATCGCAAAGCCTCTCCCAGTCCTCTCTGCTCCAGGCCCCGCTCTGGTCACTCTCGCGTTGCCCTCTCTAATGCCTTGGAGTATTAATAATGGATCCTCTCCAGCATTTGCCTAAACCACATCTTATTGATTATTGTATTGAAAAGAAAATGTAACAAATTTAATGTTGCCAAAAGAAAAACAAATCATCTATTCTTCTGAAGGCCGTTTTTATTATTTGATATCTAAGTTGACAAATATCATTTTAGAAAAGCTCAGAATAATGTTTTAATTTTAAATTGCTCCCTTAAGTGACAAATGTTGAAGATATTAAAAACTAACTAAGCAGCTTAAATACTGGCCAATGAGCTCAGAGCCTCTTAAAACATTGTCTAGAATGGCTGTCCTGATCAATGATTTATGCAGAGCTCTGGTTTTAGAAAATATATGACTTTAAGTCAATTTCTTCCCAGAAACTCCTTACCCATTACATCAGTGATATCCTGTAAACCTTTCTCAGATTATTTGCTTTTCTAAGATCTTATCTTCAAGGGCTGCGTCAGAAGGACTTTTGAATCAAGATGTGAAAATGCGAACAGCACCCAGCAGTTATACAGTCAAATTAACTGTTGATAAGAGGAATTAAAATATTGATTATATCTTTATTTTTAATTATGAAGACAATATGAACTATTAAAAAAATTCAAGCAAAACAAAAGAGCATAAAAAGTGAAACTGGCCCAAAGAAAACCACTGTATCCTTCTTAACCATTTCCTCACAACAACATAATGTTTTCAATATGTCATCACAATGTACATTTTATTCTGTAGCTTACTTTTTCAATATATTATGAAATACTAGTATGCAAAATCAGGTCAATATATGGTAACCATTTTTACCTGTCAGTATGGAAGTGAACTACCTCTTTCTTTTAAGCAGTTGCTTAGTGTGGCCCACTTGAATAAATGTTGAATGTATTATAGTTTACCTGACTAGCACTTTTTAGTTCAACAGTTACATTGTTTCCAATGTATTAATATTTGTAAAAGTTCTAAAGCAAAACAAAATCGAAATGGAGTTCGGACAGATGATAGATATGTTCTTGTCAATTTCTGTTTCTGTTTATAGTTTCCATAACAATTAAAAAAATCAGTTATTAAATGCTGCTTTTAAAAACTTATAAAAACAAGAGACAACTGTCACTTGATGACATTTAATTTTGTTTTTAACAAAAAACTGGCTGTAAATTTCTGAATCTCAAGAACCACACTTCCCCTTTTTCTGATAACCCTCAAAACTGAAACTCTCTTCTGAGTAGTGAGCATTTTTTTCCTCCTTCAGCAGCCTTCTCTGTTCAATGCGTGCTCCTTTTCCTTCTAGTGAGGACTTAGGCCCTGCTTTCCATTTTGATCAGGGCACATGCTATCTCTTCTGGAGGGGAGGTGGGAGGGATGGTCACCTGTCCTCAGTGTCACACCCGCAACACCGGACACAGAGTTCCTGTGGGTGCTCCAGCACAAGGTCAGGGCTGCTCTCCTTGGCCACTCCTTTGCTTACAGTCAATGCCGCTGCATTTCAAGGTGGCTGAGTAGACTTCTCACTTCAGGAGTGGAGAAGTGGACCTCCATGAACAAGCAAGGCACATGCTTTTAATATAAAGTATTATCTTTTGCCTTTTTTTGTGTTTATAAGGCATTCTTCAAGTTGATATAATCAGAAATTTTACCATTATCCTTAGGGCTTCAAGACAAATATGGTATTATTTTTTAAGCTCGTGATCTTTTTGGCAGCTGCTAAATAATCAAGTGTTCCTATTTAAGCCAGAGAGTACCATGAAGATTTGTTGGAGGATGAGGCTGGTTGATTTTAGCAGCAGCCGTGCCAAGGGGTGTCAGCCCTGCAAGGCTGATAGCAGTGCTCAGAGGATATAGGTTTGATTTTTAGCCAGGACTTTACTTCTATGGATTGCTTGGACTAAAACACAGTGTATGTTTCAGAATCACCAATGAAAGCAAAACGCAGAGTCTGTAGGGCCAAGAAAACTCCCATCCGATTCTTCAGCTGGTGAGTGACTGACTCACACTCTCAGCGCTCAGCGCCTGGCTGGACTTTTCTTTCTCACACGTGGCTGGGAACTGGCTGGTGCCGCTTCCCTCAGACTCACATCGCTTTTCCTCAGCAGGCTATTTTCAGTTACTCAGAAAATGCTCAAAAATGCTCGAAAGTGGACATCTCTTTATATCTCTGGCTGAGCTCAAAGGCGACTGTTTCTTAACTGGCCAGAAAGTTTCAGAGGTTTCAGCTATTTTACAGTGATATGCATGGTAAAAATAAAAAGTACATTTTTATCCAGGAATATTTTGTATGTGCACAGCTCCCCCAAAAAGCTGATTTTTAAAGTTACAGTTTTGTAGCCCTCAATGAAAACCTCAATATCTGGCTCATTTTTCAAAAAAACATTTGGAAGCACTAGATATAAGCCCCTGAGAGTAAGCAAGATTACCAAGGTCTCATTTGGGGGGAAGCTAAGGGAAATTTCAGATTAAGTTTTCATTTTGCCAGTCCTCAAAAATGTATTTTAATCGTTCAGTCCAGCAACTGCTTTTGAGTACCCCTTAGTGCCACACAGAGTACCCCTTAGTGCCACACAGAGTACCCCTTAGTGCTACACAGTCTTTAGCAATGAGGATGGCGTAGTCATCAAAGACAACATTCCGGGGGGCAAATGGGGGTGAAGGGATGAAGAGAGATTCACATGAAAGAAAGAGCAAAGGCAGAGGCAGCTGAGGGGCATTGGGAATATGGTGTTGGCAAGTGAAACAGAGTGCGATTTCTAAGTGTTGGTCGGGCCAAGCTCTACTGTCATTTGATCAAAGGTTTAAGGGAGGTGAGGGACGTAGCCATGTGGACGTGTGGAGAAAGTATGCTCCTCTGTATGAGCCACCACTTGCTATAAGGACGCTGGACTGCCTGGTGCAGGGTGCGCAGAGGAGACGTGGACGGCCAGGACCGAGAACGGATGGCGCAGCAGCTGACGCAGATGTTGACAATCATTTTAAGGACTTGGAATTTCACTCTGAATGCATTGGGAAGCTATTGCAGAACTGTGAATAGAGCAATGACATCATCTGATACACTCCCACCAGATCAGATCAATTGTTCCACGCAGAGGACAGATCTTGCGAGGAAAGGAGTAGAGGCTGGTGGACCCGAGAGGAGGCCACTGCATTGTCCCAGGGGGAGGATGAAGGTGGGTCCCGCCAGAGTAAGAGCAACGGCGGTGCAAGTGTTTGAATTCTGTATATATTTTAAAAGTAGGGCAAACAAATATTTTTTTGAAGAATTAGATAAGGCCCGTTCAGAGAAAGAGACTCAAAGGTGACTTATGACTTTCAGCCTGAACAACCAGAAAGTTGAAGTAGCCGTTAATCGAGATAGAGACGGCTGAATTCAGGCGGAGCCTCAGGGGAGGGAAGCCCCA
>PVKM010034288.1:0-15627 GCA_004027735.1 Carollia perspicillata
TAATGGAAGAAGAAAGCAGTCTAGTAAACTTACCCCAACGACTTAGCGTTGAGGGAATTTCTCTGGCTAGAGAGAAAGCACAGTGCTCTTCTAAAGAATTTCCAGAGAAGGAGATTTCTGAAACTTCACTCAGTAACCTGGTCCATGTCTAGCAACTGTCAACTCGTAGCTATGGGGCAGCAAACAAATATTTGGGGAAGAGGTTGTGCATTGCTTTGTTCTGACTGTGGGAATCAGTTCAACCCTGCATATGTTTTAAATCAGCAGGCTCTACCATATTGGGTGGGGATACAGGGGTTTCAGAACTAAGAACTGGAAGGTCAGAAGCATACCTGGTTTTATCTTCAGCTCTGTTTGGAGATAGGGTCAAGGCCTGGGGCCTCACAGACAGAATCCAGCTTGCAACAGAGTTCTGTGCAACTGGTCCTGTGTTCTTTTAAATCTTGATATGAATGCCTTTGTCAGCTCTGGGGGCATGTATGGGGTTACGCAATCCCTGGATCCCTCAGACCCGTCCCTCCCTGTTGCCTACACAATTCAATTACTCGCTCATTCAATCAGTCAGCAAATATAATCAAGCCCCTTCTAAGGTCAGGCTGTGAACTCTTCTGGGTATTCAGGAAACAATGGAAAGCAAAAAACTTTTTAGAGTTCCTTGCTCTTTTGGAGATATTTTAGTAGGGATAGATAACAGCTAATAAACCAAATGAATGCTATAGTGTATGCATAGTAAATAAGAAAGCAACAAGTCAGGGAATCAGGGAACACTGGAGAAGGAAGAGGCACTTGCTGAAAAGGTGAGACTGGAGGAAACCCTTGAAGGACCTGAGGAGCTGACCTTATGAAAGTCTGGAAAAAGTGCTCCAGGAAAGAAAACAGCCAGTGCAAAGGCCCAGAGGCTTCACTGCTTGGGATCAGCAAGGAAGCTAACACGGCTTGTGTGGGGTGTCTGCTACCTGCGAGGCCCCCGGAGGCACTCAATTTTACAAAATCTCTAGTGACTGGTAAAATGAATAAAGCCAATCCTGGCCCATTACCTGCACAGCATCCCCGCTTACGTGTGGTGTTGTCCCTTGAAGATAGGTGGGGGAACGTAGGCCAAATACTTCCTTTTATGTCAGTGACACCAACATTCTTCTAAGAACAGAAACTCCAAAACTGCCTCTTCCTCGTTCCTCTCCACTGTCACCAAATCTCAATCTTATCCGTCCTATTTATTCCTCTGCCAACACGCTGATTGGCCATTCGTTATTGAGCAGGTATTATTAAGTACCTGTGTATGCCAGCATGGAGGACACGGGCTGAACGAGACATAGTCCCAGGCCTCCCAAAGCTACAGTTCAAAAGAATCACAGCCTCCAGAACTTCATCAGAAGAATCATGCTGCCTCGAACTGGCATCCTTGAATTTAGCTTCTGTTCCCTGCAAGCCATCTTGAATCTGTTGCTGGTCACTCTGAAACTTAGGACGACTCTAGAAAAGCTCCCCACTGGCCTCAGAACCAGCTACCCAGGTGTGCCCCTCCCATCAATTCTAGTCTCTCCCTTCTTCCTCCTGTTGGGGACCACCTGCTCTAGCCAGGGCTGACCCCTTAATATTACCATCTCTGCACGTCTGCCCATGGAGAGCTCCTAAGACTGCTCCGGAGTCACCCGTAGCCCTACCTCCTTCCTCAAACTCTCTCCACTGACCGGGAGTGAGGAGGTCCCGATTTCTTTAATCATTCATTCTTTTTACACTTCCTGAGTCCACTGCAGATGTCTGGCCTATCTGATTTCAGGCTCATCACCTATTTTCTGGGTGACTGAGGGAAGGTCACTTCAGTCTCTGGGTATCAGTTTTTCTTCTGAAAGATAAAATGGGAATGACAACCCCTTCCCTACCCACCTTGCGAGACAATCAAATGGATACGGATGTGGGTTAGGGGGATGGGTGAAAAAGGTGAAAGGGATTAAGAAGTACAAATTGCCAGTTATGGAACAGTCACAGGGATATAAGAACAGCATAGGGAATATTACCAATAATACTGTAATGACTACATATGGTCAGGGGGGTACAAGACTTACCGGGGTGAGCACTGTTTAAGGTATATGAATGTCTAATAACTATGTTGTAGACCTGAACCTAATAAAATATTGTATGTCAACTGTTAATTGAAAAATAAATCTTAAATAAATGGTTTAACATTTTTTAAAAAATAGATACATGCTTTGCAAACCACACAGGTTCGATGAATGTAAGAGGTTAACATTACTGCTCAATCCCACATGAGCTACTCCCTGTACTGCTCTCTCTCCCTCAACCACTGCTCACGTGGCCACTGCAACTTAAAACAAAGCCATATTTCGTTAGCTCGTAGGTGTTGGCTTTTCCATGTAACTGAACTATTTCATCCTTAGGTGTAGAAAACTTACACGAGTTCTCCTATAAACATTCCATTGCTTAGCAAAGAGCATAGCACGTATGATACCTCCAGTTTATATTCTTCCTCCTAATGCAAGTTGGTACTAATCATACGCAAACTTGCAATGTTCTTGCCCTGTTGGTGATTAAGATCTGTGGCTCCAGAAAACGTTAAAGCCCTTAAAATCAGGAACAACATACACATTTATGACTTACATGTTGCCGTAGAACTTTCCAGAGGTGTGGGTACTGACCCAATATAAACTCGCCAATTTTAGGGGTGTGGAGACGAGGACAGAGAAGAGGACTGGGAGCCATCTCACTCCGGGTCCAGTCCTGTCTCTAACACCAATTAGTTTCAGGGCCTCAGGATGTGCACGTGTCAAATGAGAAGAATGGCAGTCTGTCTCACAGAGTCACTGTTACAAATAAGATGAGGAATGCCAGAACACTTTTTAACTGCCTGTCATTAATTCAACCACCATGTACTGGGCACTGACTCCATGCCGGGCAATGTGTGAGATGCTAGGGATACAAGGACAATTCTCTCTGAGAGCTCAGCTCATGGTTTAAGAAGAACCCACAAGTCACTAATTTTAAATGCACTCTGATAAGGGCCAGGTAATGATCCATGTGAAGATGGTGGGCTCTCGGGCCACAGAGAGGGGCTTGTCACCCTCTCTTTCCTCTGAGGTTGGCTGGGGAGGGCAGAGGCTCTCAGGAGTCTCCAAAGAAGGCTCTCAGCAGGACCTAATACATCAGCTTACAGGGGTGTCCAACCTTTTAGCATCTCTGGGCCACACTGGAAGAAGAGTCATCTTGGGCCACACATCAAATATACAAACAGTAACGAAAACTGATGAGCAAAAAACAAAACAAAACAGGTTTTAGGTAAATGTACGATTTTGTGTTGGGCCGTATTCATAGCCATCTTGGGCCTCGCGTGGCCTGCAGGCTGCGGGTTGGACACCCCTGCTAAGATACCAAGGAGGTGCGCAGGTCAAGAGGGTGTGAGAAGAACGTTGCACATAATGAAAACAGCAGAGAAATCTCATTCACTCATAAACTGAACAAATATGAACCGAGTATATTACAAGCAAGGAACTCTGCGGAAATACAGTTAAACAAGACAAGACCCCCTGCTCAGGGGCCATGCATTTTCCACACGAGCAGACAGCCAGGTAAAGGCACTTGTGATTCAATACAGTTAACACAACAACCACAGTAAGCTCAATGCTCTCCACAGAGTGAGTGGCAGATTCAAAAAACTTCAGGTAATTTAGTATGATTTCTAAGCAAGATGAGAGGAGGCTGGAAAGAAGGGCAAAAGCAGAGCAAGGGGGTGGGAAGGGGTGGGGGCATATTAGTCACGTGACCTTGGGCTAGTTACTTAACCTCATCAAAGCTCCTCCCTTCTAGCTCCAGAGAGAGAATAATAAAAACGACATCAAGAAGTCGTCATTCGGATAAAACGAAGTGATGGCGGTGAAGTGCTCGGCATCACGCCTGGAACATAATCAGTGCCCGAGCAAAGTCAGCTGCCATCAGCAGCAGCAGCAGCAGCGACCTATCGTGTTTACTGTTCTTGTTTTCATTAACCTGACTACAGGGAAGACCAAGTGAATGACTTCAGGAAAAGGACGTCGTACGACTGCTCTCAAGCTCTTAACTTTCCCATGTTCTTCAGGAAGAAGAGACAGTCCTTGAGGAACAAAATACAATGTATTTTGTTGTCTTTGTCCTAGCCCAGGACTTCTCAAAATCTTACATAGAAAGAAAGATCTCCAACCAGAAAGGGAGTGAGAATATTCCCGTGAGGCGCCTCCCTAACGGACTCTGACTTTGAAATACATTCTACCTTGGAAATCCATTCCCTTCGTTTCTGTTATCATCACCACCACATCATCGTCACCACGTCATCACCACCACATCATCGTCACCACCGTAGGAAACAAAGCACTTACTCGTTTCCAGGCACTGTTGTGACCTTTTGAATGCATGAACTCATTACACACTCGCAACCACCCTATGGAGAGAGGTACAATTATCATTCTCATTTGGCAGACCAGGGAACTGAGGCAGGAAACCTTAAGCAGCTTGTCCAGGATGACGAGCTAACAAATGTTGGACCTGGGACGACGGCACAGGCAGTCTGGCCCCAGAACCTGCGCTCCACGGTGTGCTGCCTCTCTAACACAAAAGCGTCTCCCTCCTGAAGAAGGGGAGCGGCCCAGCTTTATTCGGGTTTGCTACAGTGACAGAGCCTCGCTATGGACAAATAAATGCCCATGGCACTCGAGTGGCTGAGGAGCTCAAGCAGATGATAAGTTGGCCACCACAGGGAGATGATTAAAAATCTACCATTAAACCAAGCTGTTCTTAGAGCAGACCTTTTTTTAAGCAGCTTTTCATCAGGGAATTATATTTTCTTCTTCACAATTTCCTTAATGGCAAGAAAGGCTATATGTTAGAAGAACAAAGGAGACCCAAGGGCAATGAGCAGAAGATTCTCTCCAAGGCGGGGCTGAGAGGAGGGAGGGAAGAGGGAAATTAAACAAGCAGAAGAAAAGATGCACCCCTTCTTTCATTCCGATATGATGCCCCAGTACCACCCACCCCCACCTCCTCACTCTGCCTTCTTCTCTGGGGGGCACTAACAGTAGCTCAGAGCTCATTAAACTTTAAACAGAAGGATCAATATGGACAGAATGGTGAATTGTCCATCTGTAAATTACCAAGCCCTTCATGAATATTTAAGGAACTAAACTAGGAGGAGAAGAAAAAACCCAGGACTTAATTTTTCCCTATTAAAACAAAAAAAAAAAAGGAGAAAAGAATCTCCGTCGTTTCTGATCACCAGGATATAAAACTGAATAGTCAATTGAAACTAAAAATGAACGAGTCTTGGCTAGTATCACTTCCTTCCCCAAACCAGCAAGCTGACTCCAATTCAAGGCCACTCAAGACAAACATCTGCCTGCCACAATTCAGAAATGCTCTCAGCTTGCCCAACTTCCTTGCTTTCTCAAAACACACCACGTTCTCATGTCACAGTGCCTTTGCATATGCTGTTCCCTCTGAACAAAAGAAGGCTCCCTCACTCGTCTGGAAGGCAGGGCAATTCAGGGTCTAAGAGCACAGCACTGGAGTCAGACTGCTTAGGTTCAGTCCTACCTCTGCTATTACTGGGTTGGCCAAAAAGTCCATTACGTTGTTTCCATAAAATGAAAGGCATATTTTTCATTTTCACCAATGACTTTATTGATTTGGATAGTTTGAGTATATCAGCTATCTCCCACTACTGGCTTCTAGTAGGTAGAAGCCAGGGGCGCTGTTAAACATCTTGCAATGTATAAGGCAGCCCCAGAGCAAAGAATTCTTTGGCTAAAATGTCAATAGTCTCAAGAAACTTCACAAACCACTTTTGACATGTTCGATCAGTCACAGCACCTTCTCCATACACTGCACAAGCCTTTTTTCTTTCTTTTTTTGCATTGCAGTTGCGTTTTTACCTTTCTTGAAATAATAAAGCATAACACGCTGAAAATGTGCCTATTCTATGTTCATTATTAAAATGGCTGCACAAAAATTCACCAATTTTGACATTTTTAAAAAATGTGCACTGACATGACAGCTGTCACAATACAATCTAACAAAGTTGTTTCAAATGAAGTTAAAGACAACTAAGCTATACCAGAGCCACCAGAAAAAAACCCCTAACGGACTTTCTGGCCATTCCAATACTGACTACATGAACTTGATAAGTTACCTGAATTTTCTGTGCCTCTGTTTCTTCCTCAACAAAATGGTAATGGTGCCACTTGTACAGGGCTATTGTGAAGATTCAGCTACATGATACATGTTAACACGTTTTACTCCACCGCGGGCACACATGAAGCTAGATGTTAGTTAATACTATCAGTGACTCCTTCCACGGTGGGTCACACCTGACCATCCCGTGTCTGCACGTCCTGCATCCTCTGACCCGTGACTACCCTGAGCCCCTCAGGGTTGACCCTTTCCTCAGCTCTAGCCATAGTCACTTTGCTCCCACCACCTATCGTGTCACAGTTCAGCTGTCTACTGGCCGCCGTCACTATCAGACTGTCAGCTCCTGAAGGCAAGCCAGCACTGTCCCTGGCACCAGGTGGACACGTGACACACACTCAGCAGGCAGGGACAAGGAAGCGCGTACAAGGACGGAGCGCCACAGCTGCGGCCTTACCTTCGTGACAACACAGCACGCGGCCCAGATGTCCTCAGAGGACTGCTCATGATGGTTGAACCGAGGCTCCCACTGGTTAATGGGCTGGTCTGCGAAGGCCAACAGGACGCCCCTCTGGTCCACCAGAGCCGCGCGGACGCTGCCTGTCCCAACATCCACACCCACGTAGTAGAGCCCTGGTTCCTGATCTCCACCGGGCATGGCGCTCCCTTCACCTGCAGTGGTCAAAGGCAACAACCACATGGAGAACAAGCGGGTCTGCAAAGCCAGGCACAAGACCTCTTGAAAGGGGAAATAAAAGGGGCACAGCTAACTTGTAACCTTTTATTATTTACTCATCCAACAAAAATGTTGAGTGCTAACAGGATGCTAACAGGCATGAGCTCGGTCAGGACTGAACAGGACAGGCAAGGAAGGCCTCAGACACAGAATTTCCATCCTTGGAAGGGAGTCAGACGTTAAGCATTTATAAACTGTGTACTTATCTAAACAAAGTCATAATATCAGGTGAAAAGTGCTATAAAGGTAATTAAAGAATTATAGGAGAATTGAGAATCTGGAGATTATAAATATGCACTTATTTTTATTGAATTCGTCAAAACAAGGACAGTGGCCATGATACTGAAAAGGATCTTCATCTACTCAGTCAATCATTCATTCAAATAATTATTGACTGGGCTCCTATGATGTGCCAAGCCCTGTAAGAAGCACAAACCTCCCTTCTACTCACTAGGACTCTCCAAAATGAGTATATTTAGATCTCTATGTTACAGGTGATCAAGGTGAGACTCTAAGAGGTACATAACTTTTCTCGTAATGTTAGGTTCACATTCTTAAGAAAAGTAAATGCACATTATTATGACAATGCACATTATACTGGGGGGAAAATGGAAAATGGGTCTCTGAGGAGTTCTGGGATTCAGCCAGCATCCATCAGGAGCAGCACAGACCTGCCGTCCCATCTGTGAGCTCCCTGGCGGTACAGGTTTGGAGGAGAGGCAAACATGCTGCAGCCCCATAATGAAGAGACTGGGAACTGGGAAGGAGCCCCGAGGGAGGCAGGACCAGGAATCTGTTAGAGAATGTCTTCCTTACAGACCCCTGGTGAGTTCCAAGGAAATCTGACTCAGGAATTCCTCAGCCTTCATTGCCATTCTAAGTCCCTTTGGTCAGACCAGCCCACAGGACTCGTAGAGGCTTTCACTTTCCAGATCAGGCTTTCAAAGAATAAAAAGTAGCCCCCAAGACCACCACGCTGGTAAACATGCTACGACTCCCCAGGTGAGCTGGGGGTGGTCTTAGTGTCAAGGGACCAGTTTCAGCAACAACAGCGGTATTCTGCGCCCTTCCGCTTCAGAAAAGGTAACATTTCCTAGGCAAAGTCATGCTGGGGGACGCTAAAACGAAGTCAGCCGGCAGATGTTCAACCCTGCTTCCTGGAAGTGTATTCCAGACAAAAACAGCTTCATTAAAAGTGACTGCTTCTGACTTCATCACAGTGATTTCCCAGCGGTGCCTGCCCCCTCTGGCTTGCTGGCTCACTGGCAGGTGGAGAGGAAAATGGGGACGCTGGAGTAAGAACATTGGCTATCTTCCTCGGAGCCTCACAGAACAACTCTCAGGCTCCAGCCTACTGCTTTCTCCTCCTCTCTCCCCTCTCCGACAACCACAGGACCAGCAGCACCAGTTCTCACCCCACGCATTCCTTCATTCATTCAACAGTGATCACTTTTCTTCAAGTCATTACTCAGGAAATTTAAATGAACAGATAGAAGCAGAACTTGGAAGCAAAAACCGGCTGGCCCCACCCTCCACCCTTCCCCACAGCAGTCCCTCTGCTGGGCCCTTCCCTCGGGACTCAGGAAAACTGAAAACCTTTGGCTGAGGGCTGATATACAGCCTGAGGCCCTCAGCATGACCCCTCAGGCCTCCAGCAGCTTCTCTCTGCCTGCTGCCCAGCGGAGTCCGACCCTGCCCTGGCCATTCTCATACCCGGCTCCAGCCGTCCCCGTACTCCTCGTAGGTTCCGGAGTGCATCCCACTGCTGCCCAGCTGCTCTGTCACTTCGGACTTGCTCTCTCCCTTCCCGATTCCTTCCTCTCTTCTCGGTCTGGTGACCGCAGACTCACACCTGAAGATCCAGCTCAACCATAACCTCTTCAGGGAAGACTTCCTCGCCTTTCTCCAACCCTTGGTGCCACGAGGGTACCATGTCCCTACTTCCTGTGAAAGCCTGCCATTCAAAATTGCGATTTTTTGGTTGCTTCTGTGTCTCTCTCCCTTATTTGCTTGAATCTGAAAAAAGGAACTATTAATTTCTGCATCTCCAGCTCCTAGCACAGTTTCTGGTACATAATCAGTTTCCAAAAAATGTTTTCTGAATGAATATCTAAATCAGGGTATTAACAGAAAACAAGGATTAACAGGTTCATGTTTTAATATAGTTTGCATTCCTAAATTGTATTTCAATGCACTGGTGTGTTTTGTCTTGATTCTGATCTCTGTATGCTTCACTCATCCAATTAAAAATATATATTGGAAGCTTATAACCACCTTTTATTAATTCTATGACATTCATTTTTTCCCCATTTAGCGTCTCTAAAATCAGAGTACACTTGATTATCTGTGGCACCATACAATTAATTGGTAGCCCTTTCTTTCTTTCTTAGTGGTATAAGAAATAACGATGCATCTTGCAATGAATGACATCTGAGATTTGAAGAAATGCAGACTGTGCCAGGCACACTGCTCAGAGCTCAGGATACAACGACGGACAAGACAGAACAGTGCGCCTTGGTTCAGAGCTTCCGCAGTTTCTTTGTCTTCAAACAGGAGGAGGTCCTGACCAAGCTAGCTGTCCCACCTCCCTACTGACCCAGCACACGCATCTTGCTTTCCTTGGGCTTCCTTCTCTTAGCTTCCCACTGCCTCCATTGTGAAGGGCCCCCAGGGATGCTGCTCCTTGACACCAATCTTAGCACATCAACAACTCTCTACCCTTAGCTGGAACATTCCAAGACTACTCTAAGCACCTCAGGGAGAAACAAGGAAATAAATAGAAAACAAGGAATCAATATACACATTCTGGCTCACACAGACCTGGTCAGCCAGCATCCACACTTCTCTCCACTCTTGCCAGCCCCAATGACAAGAGAAATCCCACCCCATCCCCCCGCCCACCTCCTCCTGCCTGGGCTCCTCCCTTCTGACTCTCTTCCTCTGCAGGCAGCACACCATCTTAGACATCTAGACAGCCTGACTGGTTTCCAGTAAAATCCAAACAGGCAGATTTCTACTCTGCAGCTTATCCAAGACGTGCCCTGGTTCTGAGGTTTGGATCTGTCTCTTCGCTAAAGAGGAAAGAGCCCACCCTTCGGAGAGCGGAGCGTCACTATTAAACAGTTAACGCCACTGCTGCAGGGATCACCACTGTATTCCTAGTGCCAGCCCAGCGCCTGGTACAAAGCAGGAAATGGACAAGTCAGACTCAGTGGTACCTTTAACACCTATTCTTAGGGGAAAAAATCAAAGGTACCATGTTTACTGTGGGTCTGATGCACCACTAGGCAGCTTGCTTGGATCACCACTTTAAATTGACATTAACCCTTGAAGATAACCTGATGAGGAAAATGAGTCCTAGACAGGGAAGGTAAATCACTCCAGTATGTCATGTAACTAGTAACTACTAACAGCTGAGAGAGACCTGATTCCCTCCAGCCCCATAGTCCCTAACAGTTTTCTCAGGAGTCTACCCTGCCTGATACCCCTCCATGTATTAAATGTCTATTGGCCAAGGACCCTGATGGGTGACCCTGCCTACTTTGTCTGAGACAGGCCAACTCAGAACTCGGATGTCCACCTTCAGAGACGGACCCTTCCCAGACACCATGCTGCCTCTCTCCGGCAAACCACCCGTTTCTAGACCCTGTTACCAAGGCCTTGATCAGGGAAAGTCAAACCCAGAGGAACAAGGGCATCATACCTTCCCAGCATGCCTCGCACACACCTCCCAGTTCATGTTTTTCTAAGAAATAGATCCTAATTAAATATTTCAGGTTCACCACGTTTTCCATTATTACAGTTTTAAGTGATCTCTTTTGATTGTTTCCAGACCCTGACCCTGAAAGCAGGGAAGCAGAAAAGTTCAAGCCCTTGGGCAGGTTCCCTGAAATTCAACCCGTGAGTCACAAAAACTCTGCTGGAGGGTTTCCTTGCCTTCCCCTCTGTGCCCTTTGTTCCTGGGTCATAAGTACTGTCTGCTGCACCCTGGGCTCCAAACTATATCGCAGTGCCTCTTAGGCTCTAAAAATAAAGTCACTGCAGGATGGAAAACATTCCCTTTTCTAATTTGTTGTGTTTTTTTTTTAAGGATTAGGATCCTGCTGTGTATCTGGCACTTTCAATGTGTTAACCTCTTTTGATTAAAACCCAATGAAGCTGGCAAATCTATCCCCACTTTACACCTCAGTGGAATGGGGACACTTGCCACAAGTCACACAAACAATAAACAGCGGCACCCATAGTTGAACCCCAGCCACCACTTACAGCAAGTCTTAGGGCTCTTTCCACGATGCCAACCTAAAACTGAAAGCTGAATCCTTTGGTCACTTCTTCAATAACAGTATCAACAACAAATGCAGCAACAACTGGTGTTTATTAAGCTCTGTTCTGCAAACCACCCACATGATTTCATTTAATTCTTCTAACAATCTTACGAGGTAAGCAGCATGAGCCCATTTCCCAGTAAAGAAGACTGAGGTTCTCGGCGATAACACTGTTGAAGCTCACAGAGCGCAGAAGCAGGGGAGCTGGGATTTGCAGCTGAGTCGGTGAGGCTTTCCAAAGCATGATTTAGGAGTGGTTCTATCTCATTCTTTTTAGGCAAAGATGAATACTCTAAAGAGAAAAACTGACAGGGACCTGGGGATGGTGGTCAGGCAGAAAGAAAACAGGACATGGACAGGGGCTGCCGGGAGAAAGAAAAATACTGCAGAGAAACTCAAGCTGCCCACACCCAAGTCCTGAGCCATCCCTAACTTCTCAGCCCACGAGATGCTTAAAGGGCAGAAAAGCCTCCTGTGCAAGTCCCCAGCATGGACGGCACTGATGTTTAGCCCTTACTCATCATCAAAAGATGGCTCTTACGATAAATACTTATACGGGTCATTAAATAAGAGCCTGTATAAATACTATTAGAAATGTGCCACAGGAAACCACAGACCTCACGGCTGATTCTTCCACAAACGTGGAAGCTGCTCGAATGCAGTGTGACACGAGGAAAGAGGGAGCTGGACACGGGAGTCTGCTCTCCACAAAAGTGTCCCAGCAATTCTAAGAAGGGAGTCAACGCTACAAACGCTGTGTTCAAAACCAATCATTGAGGGATTGTTCTCTTATTTTTTTCTCCTTCTTTCCCCCTAAATAACTTAATAGTAATAACACTGTTTCCTAAGACTACAAACCTCCAGAGACGATGAGCTTACCTTTGGTCCTGTTCCTTAAAGAGCCACTCCTCCAGGATAAATCTGGTGGCCGTGTCCATGGACACAGTGTCCCAGGGAGCTGGCAGGGAGCTCAATATCCTCTTTCAACTTTGATCTTTGGACTTTTCTGGGAGCTCATGTACATGAGTCCTTCACAACTTAGTTTAGTTATATTAAAATCAGGGTTGGTGAGTTTCGGAAGAAAAAGATAAGCAATATGTACGTTTGTCCATTTCAGTCTTCTTAACACAAGGAACTAAATACCACTTTAAACAAATCTCACATGCTCTGAGATGGTGAGAAAGCTTACAAGGGTAAGCAAGGGGTCATTTGGCTCTCTTATTGGCTTTATCAACAATACACAAGGGAGAAAAAGCACAGCTTGCTGACAGGTGCTTTTCCTCTTAAAGTGGAAGGCTATCGTGTCATTGTATTATCTAAAAGGTTAACTGAGACTATATAACTGAAATTCCTAGTACAGTGCCTGATGTGTGGGGCGTGCTCAGGAAATGGTAGCAATTATTAGGACTAGAATCATGTGCCAACCTTCCCTCCCAACACTAAATCACTCCCAGACACCCGAAATCTCTTAGCATGCATTCTCCATACATAAGTGTTCTCACCATTTCTAACAGCTCAAATTCCACCAAATGAAACAAATATTAAGTGCGTTCTCTGTACCAGGACACTGGGAAGAGGAAGTTAAAAATACATACTCTTTGATTTTAAAGAATTGATGATCGTTTACTGTAAAAATTTGATTTTTGAAAATCAAATGGTGATGCCGTGAGTTTAGTTTATGTATTACGAGCGAACCTAGTGCACCTGGTAAAACTGCAGTGGTGGCTTCAGGTCACCACCAGGACCCTAGCCACACCCTTGGGGCCAAGCATCCTTTTCCAAGTCTACCTTTCTCCACAGATGCAGACATGAGAGTTGGTCAAGGAAGCGCCGATGTACTGTTTCCATCACGTTCCCAACCACGCAATCAGAAACTCCGTATTTTTCAGGATGTGGAAACCTTCATGCCTTTACTGAGCCCATATTTAAAGACAAATGCAAGACAATTGAAGGAGGCATTTGGTGTGAAATCAGACAAGAGAAAGGTTGTCTCTGCTCTTGAATTCAAAGTTGGATTCCAAAAGGCAAAAAAGTCAGCACTCACCAAATCCCCACAGCTGCCTCACGATGTGACAGCCACAAGGATCAAAACGGAGCCAGTTCTGGATGGTGGCCAAACACCATCACCCTCCAAGAGCCACAAGGCAGCCGACAGCAGCCGACACCAAGAAAATACAAAATCCCACCATGCTGAGGCCAAATGCACAGTACAGGTGCTACAGAAATCATGGGTGGAAAATGTGACTTCTCAAGTAACAACCCCAAAGTCCAACAGCAAACACCACCTGAAAGCAAAGTAAACTCTGAATCTCCCCTTTCCTCTTCTAGAAAATCCTGCTTACTCATTATACTGCGTGCCAAGCCCTTATGACGCCATACCTAGGTATCCTCCCTGCAGAGAAAGGGAGAAAGGAAGCCACATTTACAAAGTACGTGCTACGTGCTGTTTCTCCCATGGACAGGCGAGGACACTGAAATTCCAAGAGGACTGATACCCCACTGACTGTCACAAAGCCTGAAGAGGATGGAGGCCCTATTCGAATTCAGGTCTGTCGGAGTCAGAGCAGGACTCTTGCTACTAACCCTCAAATGATTTGGATTCCCACACTAACTGAGCTGCCTTCCTCCTGGACACACTCAGAACACCCTTCCCAGCGAGTTTATCCTGTGAAACCTTCGCAGTCACTGGATCACGGCGAATGCCCTCTCTGGGCCCTGGTTAATAAAGACGTCACTACGTCACTACGAATGCTGCCGGGAGAAACACTGGTATTCACTGAGAATATCCTGCCCCCTGCTTCACTGTCCCCACAGATAAGCACAGTGTACTGCAATGTGGTAACAGGGGAACTTCTGGGGTGTGAGGGAGGGGAAGCTTGTTCATGTATAAAATAGTCAAATACCTTTAAAAATAAAAGGCCTCTAAGGGCCCTCTGTCCATGGAGAGTTCGAGAAGCAGTATCAGCAAACCTCTCTTCTGCGCAAAGCACTGCGCTTCTTCCCTAAGACGGCCTCCCTCCTAGACTGAGGGCTCCCCTCCCGTGGGCACACGTGTGAAGGCCAGAAGGAAGACGGAGAGCGAGCCCCTCGTCTGAATCGGTCTGTCTCCTACAAACCCTGAGTTCACTGAAAGCTGAAGTTGGAATGTGATGGTTGCACTCTCGTGCCAGGACCCTGGAAGCAGAAAAATGGCCAAACAGGCACAAAGAGAGCGAGGGCTGCTGGCCTGATTCTAAACGCCCAGTTAGTATATTTCAACCCCAATATGCCAATTACAAAGCTGAGCCCGCAACGGGGAAAATTATGTGCAGACAGTGATTTAATATTACACGGACTCTTCTTTCAGAAACACGAGTCCCTGGCCTGCCTTTGAATTCTGAATAATGTAAATAGACAGCCTGGGACAGTTGTGAGTATGCGAAAGTGTATTCTCGTATTATTATTTATTAATTATTGTATTATCTTCCATAGGAACAACTGTCGACCTACTGTTCCCCCACCCTGGATGAGTCTTTTCTTTCCCTCTTGTCATTTTCTTCTCCAAGGGGCTGCTGTTGATTGGCTGATAGAGTTAACTACGAAATGTTTTTTCTACAAAACTAACCAGACCTTCAAAGCAATGCCGTTAACATCAGCACACTGGCTGAAATCCATGGCTTTTCCCAGAAAGCCACTCAAATTAGAAGAACAGAAAAAGCCACCGACCTTAATGACTGCTGTCAGGAAGGGCTCAGGGCAGTATTAGGAAGAGCAACAAAATCCACTCCCCACACAGTCCTGTGAAACTCCCTCCTCAAAGGCAAGGCCCACCAGAGGCTGGCTGAAGTTTTGGCCTATCTTGTGTTTACCTGTTTATGAAGCATGGCCAAATGTCATTAAGGCCCAAGGTGAAAGGCCTAAAGAATGGGTTACTCGAAGGTTAAACATTAGACTTGGAGAACTGGACAGTCTGCCATGCCTCAAACGTTCTCTGTCAAAATGACCAAGGGCTACAGTTTAAGCTTAGCCACCACCAATGCTGTGTCTGCTCCCCATGAAGGCCACACTCTTCGTTTGGCCCACAAGGACCTCAAAGCTCTGGCCCTGCCTGCATCTCCAGCCCTTTTCCCTCCTTCCCTCCCTGATCAAAACCCCTTGATACTTCAACTCTATAAAACTACTAGGAACCCCTCGAATAAAGGGTTGGCACCTTTATTCATACTGCTCCTTATGATGCAAAGAATAAAAAAACCTGCTGTTCACAGAAAAAGAAATGTGATAAATACAAATGAACCTTTCCCCTCACAAACAATGTAGGAAATACAAACCAAAACAATGTTGAGACACAATTTTACAATAAATTGGCAAAAATTTAAATAGTTGGTAGGACTTCTGGCAAGAGTGTGGGGATATTCA
>PVKM010034289.1:5421-15731 GCA_004027735.1 Carollia perspicillata
TGGGCCGGAAAGGACATAGATGGCCCCGGGGAAACAGACGTCGCTGGCCAGACGGAGGCGCAGGAGCCCTGCAGACCCGCGTCGCCTCCAGAGCAGCTGTGGGTGGGGGCTCTGGACCATCCACGAAAGTTGGGGGTCAGGCCATGGAGCAGCCAAAGAGGCTGGGCCACCTGGGGCCTTCAGTGGGGGGCCCGCTGGGGGGCTTGTGCCAGAGGAAGGCGGGGCGAAGGAGCTCAGGGAGTTCCCTCTGCCGGCTTTGTCTTTCCCTGAGCCGTGCAAAACCCTGCCTTCTGTCAAATGAATTCTAAGTTGTAGCAAGTGTTCCAGGAAGGATATGTCATCACACCGGGTATAACGGAAGGCCGATCCCAGACACACGAAAGTGTGATCGCCCCAGAGACACCCAGCTTAACAATATAATCTGTAATGCAAAAAACCCGTGAGGTCTAACTGGGGAGAAGAGCCCGAGGCGTTCACCACTCCGGGCTTCAGAGTGAGGACGCGGAGCTGGTAGGAGGGGGGACCAGGCGCGCGCAGCGATGCGCCGCGGCTCCACTCGCCCGCCCTGCTCAGGGCTGCTGGAGCCGGAGTGGCCGCGGGCGGCGCTTCCCACTCTCATTTCAACCTCTCATTTCAATACCTGGAGACGCTGGGCTAGTTCTACTCGGCCGATTCTTGACATCCCGTCACCAAAAAAAGATCTATGAACAAATTCGTCTTTCTTGTCCTATGAGCCTTTCCATTTCCTCAGCGTAAATAATTGCAGTTGGCAGTTTATACCGACGAGGCTTTGCGCAGTTGTCAGTAAGATGGGCGCTTTATTGATTTTTCTTCCCTGTACCTCATGAGTAAAAGGTAGGCGTCAGAGCATAAACCTGAAAGGCGCGGGAGCGCCCAGCTCCCTGGTGTAAGGCTGCGGCGTCAGCGGCTTCCCTGGGACGCTCCCAGGCACTGCGAGCAGAGGGTGCAGGGCAGCGGTGCGGACAGGCTTAGGCTGGTATCTTAGGAAGTCATCAGGAAACCATCAGAACAGCCGCATGCTTCTTTAGAGATGATTATCAAGATCCCCCCAATGGGCAGCATGAGGTGCCAGATCGACAAATAAGTGGAAGTGAAAATCCACATATTAAACCATGAAACGCACGTCACCGCGCCCCTTCCTCTGCCGGCTGTGTCGGTCTGCAGGCAGACTTACCTACGCCCTCTGGCAGGAAACCAGAGACTGCATCCTTGTCTGCGGGGTATTAACATCAAGGGGTCTCCCGTAAAGCAGTGAGGTCCCTTGTCAATCAAGCTACAGCAAAGCCCACCAGACACCAGCCTAAGACAAACAACTTACAATCGGCTCAGAAATAGGCCTCACTCATAAGTGCCAAGCACGACTGGCCAGCTATTGGAGAAGATCTAACTTAAAAGGAGAACAAAAGAGACCAAACCAAACATGTGGAGCCGGAAATTCAGAACAGAGACGGTGCAGGGAGCAGAAGGAAAAGCGACGAACCTGCTGAGATAGGAGAATATGGCTTCGCTGAAACGAGAACACTGTCTGTTAAAAAAAAAAAAGGAAAACTTTAGAAATTAAAACTCTGCCAGCCAATGTTTTTTATAAGAGTCAAAAAAATTTCTCAGATTTTTTCAAGATAACAGGAGGTGATAGATAAATAAATTAGAGGACCAATGTAGGAGGTGCAACAGCAAAATAATTGGGGGGGAGGGAAGGAAGGAAGGAAGGAAAAGGAAGGAAGGAAAGAAAGAAAAAAAAGAAACATCGTACAAAGAAAATTATCAACAACAGTCAGGAGAAAACTTCCCCAGACTAAAGACAGTTCTCCAGATTCTGGGCCCACTGAGCCCCTATGACAATGAAGACTCACAACAGAACACATCCCCTGTAAACTTCAGAACTGGGGATAAAAAGAAAAGCTAAATATTTCCAGAAGAACCAGGAAATAGATCACTAAAAAAAAAAACAAAACAGGAATCCAAATGGTGCCAGACTTCTTAACCTCAGACCCTGGAAACAGGAAAACAATAGAACAATGCCATTAAATTTCTGAATTAAGCTGACCTTTCACCAGAAATCAAGACCCAGCTGAACAATCAGTCAAGTGCAAGGCTAAGGGCAGTGCTGTGTGGCCTCAGGCTCCCACCAGTGAAAGCAGTAGAGAAGCCATATCTGCCCTGCACCTCTCACTGGGCCCTGGTTCCGGCGAAACAGAGCACAGCGCCCACCCGCAGACCACTGACTCCCTTACAAATCACAGACTCAGGGATGCTGTCTCATCGTGACCCATTTCCAGACCCTCGGCATTACCTGGGCCACTCACTGCCTTCCACGTGGCAGATATTAATAAATAGTTTTTGAATAAGTAAGTAAGGTTTATAGAAAGGCTTTCCAAATGTTGAGATGTGGGGCACCTTATATATAATAATAATAACAATTTAGAATATGTGTATATTACATTAGAGAAAAATAAAGTATAGTGTAGCCAAGAAATAGAAAATTGTGTATTCATGAGACTAAGTGGCTACTAGTTAGGGCATCAATATTCTGACTAACGTTTAGAAGCCAGACCTGGAAATCCTCCCCACTAGTTAGGAGTTGCGGTAGGGATCTCCGTGGAGGACAAAAACCTTGCTAATTTATTAGTCGAGTGCTCTTTGGCCCAATGCCTGGGAATTTATCCTAAAGACCTTGGTACCACATGAGTTAAATCACCCATCGGAAGCCTAATTAGCAGCGGAAAATGCTAGTGGGTAAAGAATGATCCCCACCTGAGAAGAGCCCTTTAACTTGAGCGCGAACAGCTGCAGGGAATGTAGCTGTTTCTAACTGCCACCACTAGATGGCGGAGCAGACCGCAAAATTTTCAGCAGTAGCCAGCAAACCCCTTAACTGGCTGTTAATCTCGAAGAGAAGTTTGGTAACTCCAGAAATTTGTCTGGAGGACAGTTCAAAGTCAGACGCCATTGAGAGCGTAACCCAATACCTTAATTTCCCCCTTCTCTCAACTTTACACTAACAAGGACTTTCGGGAAACGTTTTATCTGAGAGAACTGGCTCTTGAGAGCCAATTGTTGCCTTTTCAGGAATTAAAACAATTTGGGTTTTATTTGTAGTTTTATTTTAATTGTTGTAAAACAAACTTTTAAAATTAGAATCAGATTATATAAATGTATAATGACCTCTATTACACCTAAACCAAAGATAATAAGTGCTTGAAACTCATTTTAGTACGTTGTATCATTCCCTGTGCTCTCCTGGTTACTTCTACATCCTCCGGAGCCACGCAGTGTAAACCCCGCATAGTGGGTGCTGCTGCCTATCGCATCCCAGCTCCACGTCCAGGGGCCTCAAGCTGAAAATCCGAAATCCGCCACTTCGAGCCTGGCCGTGGAAATTGGCAGATGCTATGAATCAGCTCCTTAGGGGCTGGCTGTTCAACGTTTATCAAATACTGCTAGGGAAGGAGGGAAGCCGCCCACAAATGGCGCTGGGAAGCAGGGGAAAGCAGTTTGGCCTGACAAGCCGCTTCCGATAGTAATTCAGACACAGCAGGATGCAGGGGCCGGGGCTCACAGGAGGCAGACACCAGGCCCGTGGGCCGGGTCCGGCCTCCACCTTGTTTGATCCCGCCCGACACCTTGTTTCGACCTGGCGGCAGTGCCTAGCTCTCACTGAACCATTAAGGAGTAGTTACACTTATACCACCCAAAATTACATTTGGCCCTTTGAAGGCAACGGGAAGGCTGATGTGGCCCCCGGTGAAAATGAGTTTGACACCCCCGCCGTAGCTGAAACCTTTCGTTTACTCTGCCGTCAGAAAGAGGCTTTGGGTCTGTGCTGTGGACCTCGGGCCATCAACTTTCGGTGCCTGTCTCTCTGTGAAAAGGATCTAAAAAGTACCTACTTCATACAAGTCACCTTAACACGTGTTGGCTCTTATTACTGCTAAAAGCGATGGAAGTAATTATGATGCAGACAACGTAAGCCTGCTCGGATTCTAAGATCTGAAAGCCACTTACCAATCACTCGTGTTATAGTTCTACATTTATGTCATTTCACATCATAATTTCGGTTTATTTTCTGGAAAGAGATGAGAGACAACACCAGATTTTGATACAGAATGTTTGCTAGCATATTATTCTTTTTTTAATAGTTGGGAAGTAAATTTAAAGCCTCCAGGGTTTCGGTTCTAAAGGTTTTTGTCTTGCTTTCTTAAATATTTTGTAAACATCAGAAAATTGGTTGGGCTTTCCCAAAGAGCATGCCATTTCACACGAGTTTATTTTGCGTTGTCTGAGTCAAACAGAAAGGCAGCTCAGAAACCAGGTTACTAGACACTTTTTGTCTCCTTCCTCTAAATGAGGGATCAAGAATTTTTTTCCACAGTCGAGTGCGGCAGGCTTTGGGAGTAAATTCAGGGACTTGTCTCTCCGAATGACCAAAGGGAATGAGAAGAATCTAGACTAAATAAACAAACACAAACCACGCACTCGGTTTTGTGCCAGGATAGGCCGGATCAGCGAATCTGGGTCACGAGCGACACAAATTTGAGGACAACTGTGGCCCACAGTTGAGAAATCCCTTTGGAGCACGTTGGAGCACGGCTGAGAGCCCGACCGAGAGCCCGACCTGCTAACACGTCCTGTCTGGGGCCAGAGGAAGACCCAGAGACCCAGGGAGGTCGTGTCCGGTGCCTTGGTCGGAGGCTGTCAAACCCGTGGCATACTCCGAACCTCAGAGCCCGGAGGACGGGGTTTTCTGTTCACACTGACCCCTCCCACCTTTCCGATCCATTTTTCGATTAGCTTGGGAGACTGGTATTCATTGGCTCCAGTATCAATGCCTGACACCGTGAGAAGTGCTGTTTCAAATTTTACCTTTAAGAACTATAACTACATAGAAAAGAATACTTTTCCCAGGCACCCCAAGAAGGCCCATGAATCTGTACCAAATAATATTTGCTTTAAAAATAATCAATGACACTTGGCCAAGGCAGACAGACGCCGCAAAAAATGACAGGGTGTTCCCTCGCCGGGGTATGCACATTGCCGTTTTTAGAATTCCATCTGTTCCGTGATACCCTCATCGCCTCCAGGGAAACAGGTCCCGCCCGAAGCCATGGAGGCTACAGCTGTCCTGCAGTCACCATCCCATTGAGGACTATTTCGGCACTGCCACAGCTGCCAGCACCGCCCAGAGGGTGTGACCCTGCCTGGGGAGAGCAGCGACGAGGACCCGGCAGCTGGCCCTGGCAAGGTGCCATCCTAACGGCCCCGGGGGCCACCGCCCTAGCTGGTGCTCTTAAGGTTTTAAATATACATATACTATAAAAATAAATACGTGCTCGTGTATGTGTGAAATATAAAAGCATCGAGATTGATTTTACTTTTAAATTTTCCTCCCAGCTTGATAGAGATGTGATTGACGTTTAACACTGTATACATTAAGCAACATGATGATTTGATACAAGTGTACGCTGTGCAACGTTTAACGGATCAGGGTAGTTAACGTGCCCTTCGCCTCACATACTTCCCTTTGTGCTGGTGGTGTGAGCGCATCTCCCATCTGCTGTCCTGGCGACTTTCAGGTCCACAATACTGGTGCGTTACTGTCACTTTGCTGTGTGTGTCAGATCCGGGGAACTTACCCACCTCCCCACTGGGAGTCCGGGCCTTTTTCCACAGGCGTCTTCCCCTTCCCCTGCCCCCGGCCCCGCAACCCTACCCTACTCTGTTTTCACGAGTTTGTTGATTTAGACGCCACATCCCAGTGAGGACATGTTCTCTGGCTTATTTCTCTGGCTTATTTCATGTTGCTCTTTTTAGCTAATTAAGCAGAACAATTCTGGCTCAGGATGCGATCCATCCCCGGCTGCCCGTCTCATCACCCTTTAATCTAGGTCGCTCTCCAGCCTTTCTTATCTGCCTTGGACATTTTTGAAGCGAACGGGCCAATCACCTTGTAGGGGAGTTTTGAGTTCATTGCTTCTCCATGACTGGAGTCAGGCCCAAAACCTTTGGCAGGTCCTCTGCGGAAGGGAGGCACAAGAGCCCACAACTGGTGACCTTAACTTGGACCAGTGACCAGCTGCTCAGAGCCCTGTCTCCCAACATGCTCTGGTGCAAATGAGACTGTTTACCCTTCGTGATTAAAACTGTCCTGAAGGCAGATCATGTGAATACTATGTAAATGTCTGACTGTCCAATTTTTACCTACTGTTCTTATCATCCTTGATGATGCTCGCCTGAATTCATTATTATTACAATAATTCCAACCTGGTGCTTTTCTAATTCCACCATTCCTTGTGCATTAATTAGTTTGCATTCTACTGTTTGGAAGTGCTTTGCCTCTCTCCCATCTATTTACTCACTTACATTAGTATCGATAGCCATGGATTCTCGTTTTAGTTTGAGTTATAAGCTATTGGTCTCTCTCTCTCTCTTTTTTTTTTTTGATTCTCAAGTTGTCCCAGACCTAGTTAATCAGTGGAAGCCCCATCATTCTGGGCGCCTATGTCTTTGGGGTGTATCTTCAGCCTTTGAGCTCGCCCTTACTTATTTGCATAGCAAGCTGCTCCAGCCCCTGAAATCAGCCAGTTCTCTAGGGAACTCTGTCTCTTTTTAGTAGAGCACGATATTTAAAAACCCAGCTCATTGCTACTGGGATATCATTGCTTTTAGTCACTCTCAGCAAATAGCTAGGAATATATGTTTGTGTCCAGAGATTCACATTGATTTCTATATCTATACATTTAGAAACCATGTGTTTATACTCACACTTCAAATCCCAATACAGCACCTCTTCTTGTGTATTTGGAATTCTCTTCTCTGAGAGTGAAAAATCTCGATCTTGTCACTTACTCAACCTGAAAGTATCCATAAGGTAGTTTCAGAATTGCTCGTGTGTACCACTGTGGAAAAGACAAACTTAATAACTACCATAATTGTCCATAGTTTTTGTCTTTAGCCTGAGGGTGTAAAACCAAATTACTGTGTTCAGAAATTACATGATTGGTCCCCTATGCTCCCTGTCTCTGTGATTGTTGCTTATTTAAATAGTACTAGGATTGTTTGTTTCTTTTCATTTGTATTTGCAGTTTTTATGCCACATCCTCATTGATTCTACTTATTAATGCTTTTATTTATTCTTCGAGAATGTGAAACAAAAACGTGGCCTTAAAAGTCACTGCTTTTTTCCTTTAACAGTATATCTTGGAAATCACTCTATATAAGTTTATGCTAAGATTTCCATTCTTTTTCACAGCTGCATAGTACTCCATCGTGTGGGTATACCATCATTAATTCAACCTTTCTCCTATTGTGGGCATTCAGGTTATATCTAATATTTTGAAATTACAAATGAGGCTGCAGCGAATAAACTTGGACATATGTATTTTTATTTTGTTGGAGTTGTATCTTCAGAGTAAATTCTTAGAAGTGGAATTGCTGGGTCAAATGGTAGTTTTATACATAGAGAGGTAGGTAGCTAATGTTTACTGGCAAAATCCCCTCCAAAGGCACTTCACCTGTTCCATCCCACCCAGCAAGGTATGAGAAGGCCTGCTTCCCCTGATTTCTCTAATAGAATGTGTTGCCACACTTCTTGATTTCCACCAACCTGATAGGTGACAAATGACAACTCAGCGAAGTCATAATTTGCATTTCCCTAATTTTGAGTGGGGTTGAATAGTTTTCACATTTAGCCTTTTTAAAGACTTTTTGATAAACTGATTATTTGGACCTTTTAATCTGTTTTTTTTTTTTTTATCTTTAGAGGGGAAGGGAAGGAGAGAGGAAGAGAAATATCAATGTATGGTTGCCTCTCATGAGTCCCCTGCTGGGAACTGGCCTGCAACCCAGGCATGTGCCCTGACTGGGAATCGAACCTCGGTGGTTTGGTTCGCAGGCCCGCGCTCAATCCACTGAGCTACACCAGCCAGGGCCCCTATTATCTCTTTTTGATCTAGCTTTTGATCTTTCTTCCCTTAATTTTTAAAAAGTGTTTATATACTAGGGACATTATCCCTTTATCTGTGATAAATGTTGCAAATATTTTCTCCCAGTTTATCAGGTATAGTTTGATTTTGTTCTTTTTTTTAACAAAAGATTTTGTTATCTTTATCAATCTTTTCTCTTTTCTTTTTTGCTTCTGTATGTTGAGTCTTAAAAAACCTTTCTTCGCATACATGTTACAATAGAATTTACCTCAGCTTTCTTTTAGTACGTCACTGATTTTATTTTTACAAAAACCAAATAAAGTGAATTTTGTATCCCGTTTTCTAAAGGCAACATTATATATGAAGGCTTTCCTGTATTAATAAAAATTCTTTAAAATACAGTTTTAAAAGACTGCCTTTTCTTTGAGTGGATTGACTATAATTCACAGGAATCCATATGGACAGCTTCTAATGTTTTGCTAACGTAAACAATGCTATAATGACACCTTTATGCACGAATCTTTGAACAAATCTCTGACGGTTTCCTTAGAATACATGTCTAGAAGGTAGCAGGCACGCTCCTGCCTGTGACAGACAGGTGAGTGGGGAAGTAGGCGATGGCGCCCCCACCAGGGACCACCACTCAGACACACCACAACGTGGGTAAACCTCACAATAATTATGTTGAGCAAAAAATAGAGACCCCCCAAAAAGAGAAAGAGAATATACTGTATGATTTAATTCACATAAAATTCTAAAGATAGAAACCAATTATAGTGACAGAGAGCACAGCAGCGGTTACTTGGAGGGGCAGAGGGGAAGATGAGTAGCTCATGAAAGGACATGAGAAAGCTTTGGGGTCGTCCTCTTGATTGTGATGACAGCTTCATGGGTGTGTACGTGTGTTAAACCTACCAAATTGTGCACTTCACGTAGGTGCAGTTTACTGGATGCCAATGGTACCTCAATAAAACTGTAAAACTAAAACGTTAGAAGCCCAAGTGGACCTGGAGGGAAAAACGAAAACAGGCAGACCCTTAATACACGCTGCAGTTGCCCACCAGGCCAGCTGGACCACCTTACCCTGTATATCGTTCAGGTGCAGAGGTGATTTTCCATGGTCGGGGCTAGTTTGGTTTGCACAATTGTAAGACTGTTCTAATGTGCACTGTATTAATAATGCAGTCTCACATTTTTTGTAGGTGTGCTTGCCACTTGCATTTCTTCTTGTGTAAATTATGCAAGGGCATCGATCGTTTTTGCTAAATTTAGCTTTTAAGATTTCTTTTTGCAGTGTGTCATCTCTGCATTTTTGTTTGTTGCAAATATTTCTTTAAACTTGGCTTTTACATTCTTATTTTGTCTGTGGCGTTTTTAGATGGACAGAACATTTAAAAAGATGCATATTATCAAATGTGGCCATCTCCTTCATGGCCCCTGTTAGAAAATCCAACCCTGTTCTGAAATCAAGTAAATAGTCACTCTGTTTTCTTAGTGTTGGTTTAATTTCAATTTTTTACATCGAATCTCCTTATTCCCCTCTGGGATTTATCTAAGTGTACGCTAAGAAAAAATAATCTAACTCCTCCCACCCCCACAAGTGGTAAACCATATCCCCATTTTGGTGATATTTCTAAAGTATCAATAGGCATTAAAAATAAGGCTTCCCATTTACAATGTCCTGGTTTTCCTGTCTGTAAGCTAGGTATAAGGATTACCATCTCGTCATTGCTTCAGACATGGAACACAGTAGCCCATGTCCTACCAGGCTATCAGTCCTTACAGGCAAGCTGGGCATTTTGAGAAGAGGAAATGAAACCCTGATGCCCTGAATTAAGGTACCCACAAGGGCTTAAATCAACTATATCTGCAATCCGTCTGGAGCCAAAGGAAGCTCTCTGGGGACAATGTTCGCACTGGTGGCATTCTGGATGTCATTCCTGAGCACCTTGTTCTTCTCTTTTCCAGGCCCTGGATGGACCTTTCATCAGACACAGAGGACGATAAATCTGGCCAGCTGCGAGACAAGGAGAGTACGAGAAGGAACTGGGCAGTGAAGTTCACCAGGTTAGAAAAGAAATCTACAAATGATTTCGCCTGCACGAATTTGACTCGATTTCCCCCTCTGCACGCTATTCTATTTATTCCCTAAACATACACATTTTTTAAATGATGTAGTGATGTACTGACCTTTACAGATTTATTAAGTATTGCAGCCGTAACCCCTAGCACCTAATATGCAAAATTTCAAGTTTATGTAAAATATAAATTAGAAAGTAAGTATGCTACCGCAAAATTATCTTCTCTAAGGATCTTTGCAAAGAGTTAGCTCTCCTGATACATTTAAACTCTGACCCAGACGACCAA
>PVKM010034290.1:0-15626 GCA_004027735.1 Carollia perspicillata
GGTGGCCTGCTCTCTGCACCGGAGGTTTCCAGCCTGGATCTACCTCTCTGGGCTTTCTGAGGGGCGGGGCTGCCTGCAGGCCGAGATGGAGCTGCAGCAACCCCAGCCCTAAGCTCGCCAGCACCTTGTCTGTGGGCTGTGTCGTGACCTAAATGCTCTAAAATCCCACCAGCTCCTAGCTCCCCTGCTGCCTCTGCCTCAGCCACTCCTCACAGTGTCCCCTCAACCCCTGCCATTCTCCCAGAATCCCCCAGCCCTGGCCCCTTTCTCCAAACTGCCTGGTCCCTTCCATCTTTTGGAAATTTCTCTCCAGCTGCCCACACAGTTCCCTTCCTAGGCCCTATCCCAGCAGGCCTTGGTGGTGTTAGGGGGGTGGGTGGTGTTTGCTGCTTTCTAGGTCACCACAGAGGGAGCTGGAAGCTTGGGGATGTGGGTCAAGATTGTGGGGGCCGTGTTGAGCACGTCACATCCCCAGGCACAGGCTTCACTGGCTGCAGACTCTTACGTCCTCCGTCTCAGAACTGTCCTGACCTCCTAGAGACTGGGGCAGAGGTGCATGGGGCGGCATCAGTGATGGGGCAGTGCCAGGAGGTGTCAACCAAGCCCAGCAATAGGGGTGGGCAGGATTGGGGTGAACAGTGAGCCCTAAGCTGGCTGGGCACTCCCCTAGAAATCGACTCGGGCCCTGGCCTAGGGGCTCTGTGCCTTCTGCCCGGGGCTGTAGATGGTGGACGCTATGTCCAGTACCAGGTCCTTGGAGAAGCAGGCTTCCCAGCCAGGGAATGTTAAGCTGCTCTTGTGCTCGCCTGGTCATGTCCGGCTTGGTGCCCTAGGGCTGGCTGCCAGCCTCTGGGGGGCCAGCATCTCCGGACAGCTTAGGAGCCAAATATGATCAAGAGTCTACCTCCCGCTGCTTCAGCCCTGGTCTGGCCTGTAGCCTTCAGCTCTTGAACTAGATCCCTGAGGGGATTAACTCTGCCTTCAGCCCAAGGAAGGAGGCTGGGGCCTGGGCCACACGCCTCTCCAGCTACAGGGGCTGTGTCTTGGGCCTGGCTGACCCTGTCTTCTTGGGTGCTCCCTGGGCAGCTGTGCAGCGCATTGCCGAGTCTCACCTGCAGTCCATCGGCAACCTGAGTGAGAACCAGGGCTCAGAGGAAGAGGATGAGCTTGGGGAGCTTCGCGAGCTGGGCTACCCGAGAGAAGAAGAAGAGGAGGATGACGACGAAGAGGAGGAGGAGGAGGAGGAGGAGGACAGCCAGGCTGAGATCCTGAAGGGCATCAGAGGGTCTGGTAAGCTGAAGGGCCTTTTATGAAGCCTGGGTCCTGCCACCATGGGTCACGTGGAGTCCTCCTCGAGTGTCCTGGGACGTCCCTTCCCAGTTCATAGTTTCTCACACACGTGAACTGCGATCATACTACAAAGACCCCCCCCTCCTCTCACGCCACGGGATGCCTCACAGCTTTACCTAATACCCAGGCTGCCCCCATCCCTGACTCAGTCCCTCCCCCAGTCAGGGTTCTCCTAATAATTCCTCTCTTCCCTAAGAATTTTGTGGCTGAATCCAAGAAAGGACTCCCATTCATGGCAGTGAAAGGGTGCAAGGAGATGCAGGGGCAGAGGACGAAGAGTCCAATGTCCTCGTTACTTGTATTTCTGAACCTAGGACATAGTCTCTGTTGGGAGGCTGAGGCTGATAAGTCCTCTCCAGAACCCGTGGGCCTGTTTCGCCTCTTTTATTTCCTAGGCTGAGGTGAGAGGGTGCCCTCTAGTGTCTAGATGGAGAATCTAAGATTCAAGAACCAATCTGGTCCACAGCACCTCCAAACCCACCTACCTGGGAAGAGCTGGGGAGGGAGGGGCCTAAGACCTAAACCGAGGGCTTCAGAGTCAGAGGCCCCAGATCCAACAATCTCCATAGAGGGTCCCAAGGCCCCGAGGATTTCTAGACGGGAACATCTCAGATCTTCGTGACTGTGGGTCCCATGCCTAGCCATGGAAGGCTGCACCACATCTATTCCTCCTCGTGCACACGAAACTTTATGGACCCGCTATTTAAGGGATTGAAACCCCTTGACTGACCCTGCTTGATGTGTCCAGCCTTTACACCCAAACAGAATGACTTGGGCCTCTCTGGCCATCAGGGCATCAGCCGCGGGAGCAAAAGCTCTCGCTGGAAGAGTTGTCAGTGCCCACGAAGACCCCCCAGAACAGGTGGAGAGGGAGTGAGAGGGGACTGTTCCGTCGGGGAAAAGCGAGGGGCAGTGAGCGGATCAAATGACAAGACTACTAAGGAGCTATATCGATTGCCACTACTCCAAAGAGTGGCTCCCGGGTGCCCCAGCTGGGCTCAGCGCGGTGTTAACTATTATCTTATTTAAGGCAATCTACACAGCTTCCCTCTTACTACCCCCTTCGGAAGAAGTAAGAAACCAAATTATCTAAGTCACGAGGCTAGTCATTGGCAGAACTGCCCTAGTCCAGCGGCCCTAGTCCAGTATCCATACCATGATGGATGGACACTCGGAGTCTGTGGCTTCATCTTTTTTTCCCTGTCCCAAGCTGGGCAGAAGACAACTTGTGGCCAGGGTCTGGAGGGGCCTTGGGAGCGCCCACCCCCTCTGGATGAGCCCCAGAAAGATGGAAGCTCTGAGGACCAAGTGGAAGACCCCACACTAAGTGGTGAGGCTTGGGGGTGGGGTACAGGGAGATGGACCTGGGATCTTGGGAGGGAGGCTCAGGCCCTGAATCCCTCTGCTTGTTTTGCAGAGCCTGGGGAGGACTCACAGCGCCCTGCCCACACTGTGCCTGGCACATAGGCACTCGGCCCTGTATCTCCCATAAGGAAGTGGAGGGGACATCGTTGTTCCCCAGAAACCCACTCAGTCCCCACCCTATTTTCTACCCTTCCCCTCACTTGCTAGGGCTGCGGCTTCTGACTTCTAGACAACTAAAACTGGTCTTTGCTTGTTTGCCCACCTTTGGCTGATGCCCAGAGTCCTGGGCACTTGCTTCCTGATACCTACCTCTGCCTGTCATTCCCCTATTCACCCAGTGGGAGGCAGGACGTGAGAGAGCTTGCTTGGAAAATCTAGTACTGGAAGGACAAAGTTTCATCCTTCACAATTCTCCTCCCAGACCCTCTCCCTTGGGCACAGGAAAACCCCAGGGCAGGACCCTAAGATAGGAGGAAACGGGGTACAGAGAACCTGTAGGTGCCCTAGATCCTTCTCCATCCCCTCGCCTCCTAGGGGAGATTCCCAGTCACTGCCCCTCTTACTGGCTTCTACCAGGGCTGAGGATTCAGGCGTCCCTCTCCACAGTTTCTACACTTTGGAAATCTTCCCCTATCACCCCTGCTCCCGAGCCTGGGTGCCTAGAAGATGGACTGGCAGAGGATGCTTCGTTGCGTTTTGTTTGTGCATTGATGCCAGGAATGCCGCCTAGTATATACATCCTTAGAGGGGTTACATGTTGAGGCGAGCCAGGGCCTTCCTGTCCTCCAGCTGCTCTGCCCCCTTCCCCTTTTCCTTGACTCCAGACCTGAACTGCTCCTGTGCTGTAATAAATCTTTGTAAATAACGGTGCCGAGACTCCTTTTTTCACGAAAACGAAACGGAGGAGGAAGTAACAGGTTCCTTCCCAACCCACATGTTGAAGGCCTGGTTAGTGGTCACTCAAGGGTCAAGGCCTCGACTCTAGTGTCCGGTTCTCTGGTCCAGGAGTCTTTCCTGCAGAAAACAAGCTCGGGGCACCCTTGGGAAGGACCATGAAAGTCCTAGATCCTGCTGGGGAGAGCTGAAAGCGGCTGGGAGGAAAGAGAACAGAAGTGCTTCCAGAGTAATCATGGATTCCTCCAAATCCTGTCCCCCCATCCCCCCTGCCCCGGGACCACAGGCCTCCTCTCACGAAGTTCCCTTTTGATCCATTGTGCCAGGCTTACGTGGCCCAATAAAGTCGACGCCCCGGAGCTTCTTTCCCATTCCCCCATTCTTAGGAAGCCTCTCTAGAAGTCGAACTTAAGCAGCAACCCCCATTTCCGGCCTCTGGGGTGGGGTGGGTGGGCTGTAGGGCTTAGGGGCGGAGGCTGAGGCGAGGGGGCGGGGCTTACTGCCTACGCACGTCCCTGTTCGCTCTCTGGGGCGGATCAGCGGCGGAAGTGGTGCCGTCGTAAGATCCCCTTCCGCTCGGAGGCGCTGCCGGGGCAGCGAAGCGGACTGCAGCTGAGGCAGAAGATTCCGGCCCTTGGGTGACATGCAGCAGGTGGGTCCAGCAGAGCTCACCGGGACCGGGTAGTGCTACGAGGGTTGTGTTTTGCTAGCGGACCCCGCCTTCTCGGCCGGTGTCCGTTCCTGGTTCCGTCCGACCCTTCCCACACCCACCGAGTCTCAGGTTCCGCCCTCTTCCTCTGCTCCGCCTCTCCGTCACGCGCGGAATAGGGGGTCTCTGACCCTCTGCGGCCCGCCCACCCGGGAGGGCGTCCCGAGTCGCCTTCTTGAGCCTGCATGTTCACTGTGAGGGGAGAGGCGAGGGGGACGGTATCTGGGTATTAAGGGGCAGGAGTTGGGCATAGGGAAAGGTCAGGATTTCCTAATGAGGAGGAAAATACGGGTTTCAGTAACTAACTCTGCGTCTCATTGACATCCGGTCTCCCTCAACTTCCTTTGGAATGACTTTCTAATTGACATAAAAAGGATCCTTTAAAGAAGTTCTTAGAGGTGCATAACACCAGCGACACTCATTCCTACGACACATAATTGACTCCTGCCCTCCTCCTGTTTTTTTTTTTTTTTTTTTTTGGCGGCTGGGGGGGGGTGTTCCTTCGCGTCAGCTTCTCCTTATTTTCTTTCTCCTGCTGTAACAGTAGAAGTATTGTTTCACATTCTGTTTTGCTCCAGCCCCTCACTCTGTACACTGAATCTGGATGGTCTCATCTATTCCCTGGGCTTCGGCTTTACACCATTCAAATGCCCAAAATGCGTCCAGCTCTACAACTTAAGCGCAGCCCCTCCCTGGAGCCCCAGACTTGGCTGTCCAGCTGTCTACCAACTGGACAGCTCCACTTGCGCTGGAGCTCTCCGTGTTTGAACTTGAATGGGTCTTTTCCCCTGCAGACTCATTCTGTCCTTGCCACGCCCCATCCCAGAGAAAAACCCGGGCATTATCTTAGAGTTTCTCTTCTCCCTCAATTCCCACATCGAAAGGGAGACCTAGCCCAACGAACTTCCTTCTTTTCTATTACCACCACCTTAGTTGAGGTGTTTCTCACCAGATGATTGCAGCTGCTTCCCGCAACTTCAGATCCCGGCTGCCTGCACCCAGTCTCCAAACTGTAACTCTTGCGATCCTTTTAAAACTCAAGTCTCATAGTGTTGCTGCCTTGTTTAAAACTCTGATGGCTTTCCATGACCTGCGCGAAAGGCTGAGATGAGTTACAACGCACTTTACAGAGCTCTTTCTGATCCTAGTCTCCCATGGACACCCTAAGGTGCAGTCCTATGGCATTGCAGGAAGCCGTTGCCCGCACTTCGCTATTTTGTTTCTATACCTTTGCACACACCAGCTCCTCTACCTAGAAAGGCCCTTCTCTTATCTGCCGGGCTACCTTCCACTTGTCCTTCAGAGTGCTCTGCTCAGGTAGCACTGGCTCGGGATCGCCTTTCCCCCGGCCCCCAAGTCTAACTATTGCTCTTCTATGTCCCTGCGGCTCCCTGTGCATAATCACACAGTGGTTGAAAATGCAGGCTCCTGAATCAGGCTTTCTGAGTTCTCACACTGTTTTGTGACCTTGATGAAGTCAGCGCCTCAGTTTCCTAATTCATAAAACAAAGATAGTCATGTGCTACCTTATGGAATTATTGTGAGGATTAAGTGAAATAATGTGTATATGGGGCTTAAAATAGTGAGCCCATGAGTGCTCAATGAATAAATGTTATTTATCCTTGTCCATATAAGAGCAATACAGAGCAGTGGTTTTAACTTTTAATTTCATGAGCTGCTTAAGGACAGCTGATGTGGTTTACTTATTCTGTCCCAGAGCCTTAAAGCCTGGCTTTTTGTCAGCAAGTAAAATGCTGTGGTGGAGGGCACCGGCTGCAGGATCTGGATTTTATTAAGTGAGAATTTAAGAGTGAAAAAGAGCCCTGGCTTGTTTGGATTGAGCGCTGGCCTGTGAGTCACTGGTTTGATTCCCAGACAGGGCATATGCCTGGGTTGCAGGCCAGGTCCCCAGTTGGGGATGCGTAGAGGTAACCACACATTGATGTTTCTCTCCCCGTCTCCCTCCCTTCCCCGCTCTCTAAAAATAAATAAATAAATCTTTTAAAAAAGTGAAAAAGACCCAGACCTGATGTCTGCTCAGTAAATGAATTTGGGAATGGATCAATGTTACACGACAAGCGTTAATTCTAGAGCACTCTGGGCACCCAAGGCAGAGGAAGGCTGAGGATGGCTTCCTAGAATTGCCGACAATTAATGAGGGGCCTTAGTGCAAGACGGTGAGTTTGCCAGAGGGAGGTGAAAACCGGTGGACTTAGAGAATGGAGAGCTAGATTCTTGGAACTGAGCTCTTGTTGGGGGGAGGGGCCTGAGGTGGGCAGGAGGGCAAAGGCAGCCTCCTCTGCTGGGATTGGGGATTCCTTCCCTCACTTGGCCATGAGGAAGTGCCCCTTGGCTTAGGAGCCTACAGGGACCAGGCCCTGGGGTGGTCCAGAGGCCCTGGTAACAGGTGTTTAGGGGCAAGCCCCCTTGGGTGGGGTCAGCCTGTGGACTGAGTATGTGCAAAGGCTGGGCGTTTGCTCATGCTGTTTTGCCTGTCTGGAATGCTCATCCTCATTCCTCCAGGGATCAATGCATAGAATCTTCAAGGGCTAAGTCAGATGGCTCCTCCTCTGCTAGGCTTTCTCAACCTCATGTACTCCAGCCTGGGTCAGATGCTCCTTTCTCTGAGAGCCCATAGTCCTTTTTGTTCGCGCCTCACTGACAGCATGGGTAGCACCGTTTATTGTTTATCTGTCAGCCTCCCTTACCAGACCGGGAGCTGCGAGTGTCACCAGGGACTAGCATGGTGTTTGGCCCAGTGTAGGCTCCAGCGTATGTGTGCTGCATTGAACTGGGCTCTCTTCTAGGGAAGGAAGTTGCATGAGGGGGGACCCAAAGAAAAACAGGAATTATCTTCTGGAGGGCAGGCCCCTTGCAGTACAGGCTTCCCCCATTAGGTGAGCGTTCTAGGAACCCATCTGTAGCAGTGTACCAGCTGGTGTTGTTGTGAGAGGCTGCGTTCAGCTTCAGTGAATTTTTTAAAATACTCTTTCAGTGCATTTGCCCATTTCATGATGGGTGATTTACGAGTGCACCTGCCCACACTGCGCTGAGTGTTCCGCAGATTTTTACCAAAAACGGCATGACCCCGGTGCCCTGCCCTCCTTATTCATTTGATCTCAACCCGAGCAACTTTTATTTTCTTTCCCTGGATGAAAAAAGTCCTTAAAGGGAAATGTTTTGCTGATATGGAAGACATGAAAAAAACAACAATAACAGCAGAAGCACTAAAAGGCATCAAAATTGATGAGTTCAAAAACCGTTGTGAGCAGTGGGGAAAATGTCTCAATAAGTGTATTATATCAAATGAAGAGCACTTTGAAGGTGACTGAAGTGTAAACATGGAAGAATAAATAAACAATTTTTTATAAATAGATTCTGTTTGTGGGGATCCCCCCTCATAAGGGCAATAAATGATATTGGAAAAATACAATAAAAATAAATTTAAAAATAGAGATAGATTGAGCTCTCATACATCTAGATTTGTGCAGCTGAAACCAAAAATCCTGTACATTTGACAGTTTATACTTGTTTGTTCCACTGAGTGGCAGAGATTATTGGCTCCATTTTACAGATGAAGAAGCTGAGATTTGACAGGGAAGGTCAAAGTCACTTAGCATCAACTTCAGAATTGTCTCCTGACTGCAGGTCCATAGCTGTGTCCTGAAACTGCCTCAGAGTCCTAGTCCCCAAGAGGCAGCGGCCACATCAGTGGGATAAGGGACAAGGAGACCATCCCATCTGACCAGTTGTGTGCCCCGTTGTGAACTTTTTCTGGCTGGGAAGTGGCTGATCCTGGCTTTTGTCCCGTCGTGGCTGCGCTGGGAGGAGTCTGAGCTGAACCACCCCCTAACGCTGCAGTGGACCTTCCCTTGAGTGGGCTGATGGGACTGCGATCTTTCCAGGAAGATGACTGGCCCTTTCCAGACTGACCTTGAGAACGTGATTTCATCAGCCCCAGGTTTTACTTAACAGCACGAAGCGGCGGGGCGGGGCCTGACTCACCAGCCCCTGAGTAGGCCAGGGTCATAAAATCACTGAGCCGGGGCATCCTGACATTTAGCAGGGCCTGGCATGTGGGGCGGGTAGGAGGGCTGAATGGATCCCGGTTTGTTAGGGTTTTCCAGTGAACTGTACCGGCCGAACTCCCGGGCTGGGGAGGGGAGGGCGTACTGATGAATGTAGTTTCTGTTTCAGCTTGACTCTTCTCTTTCCATTTCCCCAGAAGGGAAGGAGAAATGGAGCCTGGCTTTGGCTTCGCAGTCTCATTTGTCACTGCTGCCATGTCTTCTCTTTGAACTCCTACTTGTCCAGGAAACTTCCCGAACCCTCTGTGAGTGGGGCAGAGCAGGGCCAGTCAGCCGACTGTGGCAAGGCTCATGGCACGGGCCACTGAGCCTGGAATTACAGGAGAACCTTACATGTGCCATCCTAGGTCAGCCGCCCGAGACCGGAGGCCATCCTTCCATCCAGCAGCCCGGATGGCACACTCAGTCTGGGCAAAGTGCCGTGTACCGGACATGCTTGGCCTAGGGCCCTGCCTCTAACACTGTACCCATGGCGCCGATAGTAGTAATAGCTACTGTTAATTAGGCATAGGCATTTTGTATGTTATTTCTAATCCTTTTAATAGCTCTGTGAAGTGGTCACTGGTACTGTCCCCATTGTATAGATGAGCAGACTGAGGTTCAGAGAGTGATTTGGTCAAGGGCACACAGCCTGCTAAGGAATGGCCTTGGGTCTTTGGCTTGTGTCCTTTCCCCTGTTCCAGGGTGGGCATTATGGATTAGTAAACTTCCTGGCCATGTGCATGGCCAGACAGTGTGACCTGGGCCTCAGGGGCTCGAGGAGAGATGACTCCGAGGCTCCGGGCTATGTGTAAAGAAAACGCTGAGCGGAGTACTGAGCTCTGGAGTCGGGGAAGCCTGGAGGGCAAGGGAAAGCATTGCCCAGGAGGCGACATCTGAACCGTTCTCCTGGTTAGAATTATTCCCCAGGGGGAGGAGGTCGTCCAGAATGAGGGAGTGGGGGCGGGGCGGGGGGAGGAGTAGAGGTGCAGGAGGAAGACCAGGCACGCAGTGTCCTGGGAGCAGTCAGTGGTCAGGAAGGTATTGGGGGAGGAGTACCCCCCCCATAGCAAGAGAGGAGTACTGGGGTCTTGCTGAATCCTTCCTCCTTGACCTTTGCTCTCCAAGGAATCTAACTCACCTCCACCCCTGTCCTTGCAAGTCCAGGCTCAGGGAAGAGGAGGGGAACAGCCACCCTGCCGGCTACTGGAGGGCAGGGCAAGACGCCATCAGAGGGCAGAATCCAGCTCCAGGTGAGGTGGTCTGGCCCCGGCGGGGCGTGCGCGTGCATGCGCGTGCATGCGCCCCGGTAGGGAAGGGTGTGAGCGGTCCTTCAGCACATTTCCTGAAAACGCGCTGTGAGCCTGGTGCCGTCCTGGGAGGTGGGCACGCAGCCGTGGGCAGCGCCCTGGGGTTCCCTGCCCTCGTGAAGTTCGCGTTCCCGTGAGAGAAGACAGGCAGTAAGCACAGACTGCTGGTCACACGTGTCTGGGGCGGCATGTGCGGTGGAGCGAGAGGAAGCAGGGTAAGAGGATGAAGGGTGGGGCTAAAGAGGGAGTGCAGGGAAGGCCTCTCCAAGGGGACATTTTCGGAGACCAGAATGGGGGAAGGAAACTTTGCAGGGTCCTGGGGGAGGAGCTCTAGACAGAGGGCAGTAGATACAAGGTCCCCGGGGTGGGAGCATGCTTGATGTGTCCAAGGAACCAAGGCGGACTCATGTGGCTGCAGCAGAAGGTTCAAGGATAAGAGGGACTTGGAGGCCAGGGTGGGTACTCTGGCCTTTACACTGGGTGAGCTGGGAGCCATGGGAGGTTTGGGGCATTGGGGAGGTGTGGCCTGCCTTTTTCCAGATTTCTCTGGGCGCCTTGTTCAGAATAGACTTAGGACACGGGCAGGAGGTAGGAGGCGGTGGCAGGTGAGAGATGAGGCCTCAGGCAGGGTGTGGTGGTGGTGGTGGTAAGCAGGGGGCAGGTGCTGGCTGGATTTTGAAAGAAGAGCCAACAGGATTTGCTGATGGTTTGGATGTGGAAGATAGGACCTGGGCTCTTCACGGGCCCTGACTGGGTTGCCGTCAGCCTCTTTGGGGTCTTTTAATACCCACTAGCTCCCCGGCCAGCAGATGCTCTGGAGGCAGCGGCTACATTTGGGTTTGGGGGTCACAGTCCAGCCCAGAGGGGAGCCTGCGTACTACTGGGTGGGGTCAGCTCTGCCCCGTCCTGGCTGGGAGAGTGGGCAGGCCCCTCCTTGTCTCCACAGCCCCTGGTTGGGGGTGCGACGTATAGAGCAGAGGTGTCTGCGGGCTGCCACACAGGCCACACCGGGACGTTCCTTTCTTCTGTGCTGGCCCATCTGGTCTGCTCTGCTCCCTCCCTGAAGCAGCTCCCACTCAGGCTGGCCACGGCTGACCTCTTCCACACCCAGAGCCTCTGCCCATCTGTGGGTTCGCTGTTAACCTGGGCACGCACAGGGGCAGCTGGACCCAGAAAGCTCCAGCCCTGGCCTGAAGTTGTCGCTCAGACAGCCAGAGCTCAAGACTGTGTGTCTTCCTCCAGAGAAGAGGCAGGGATGTCGTGCTAGCCACCCCTTGCTCGGCGATCACCCTGGGTCAGGGACTGTTCTCGGCCATTGCATTTAAGCCGTCAGTCCTTCTAATACCTGTAAGGAGTAAGCGCTGTTGCCGTCCTCAGTTTACAGGGCAGAAAACTGAGGCACAAGAAATTCAGTCACTAGTAAGAGGGAGTCTAGGGTTTGAACCTTCTGGCTTGGAATCTAGTTTTTTCTCGGCCTCAGTGATTCCCCCTGATTTGTGCTGAGTTAGGGACCCCCCGAGGAAGCCCCTCAGGCAGTTTGGGGATACAGAGCAGGGAGGTGTTGAGGGCCTGTGTGCACTGTCCCCTCACTCCAGGAGATGGTTTGAAGGAGCTGTACTGCCCCAGTGTGGGTTGTTTCTGGACAGAGAGGAGACTTGTCCCCTACCCCAGGGCCGCAGAGCGCAGCTCTGGAGCAAAGGAGCCGGGACTCACGCACTGGGGCCCAGCCCTTCGGAGGAGGCTGGGGGTGCGGAGGGTGAGGAGACTCAGAGGAGACTCAGTGGTGCGTGTCTGTTGACCGCTCACTCCAGTGCCAGGCACTGTTCTGTGTACTTCCCGTGCGTTGCTGTCTCCTCCGATGCCCCAGACAGCCTGGGATTGAGACAGGTGTCCCCAACTTCCTGATGTAGCTTCTGAGGCTCACACAGTGAGTAAGAGGCATTGTTCAAATTGTTGACCTTGGCCAGTTCCTGGCCAGGAACTACAGGCATCTGGGTGTCACGCTGCAGAGCGATGACTGGAGCTTCTGTGGGGTGTGACTGAGGACTGGCAAGAACCCCTTCTGTACCCCTGCCACACAAGAACTATGGAAATTGGGACCTGGGCGGGTGGGCAGGAGCTGGAAGCTACAGTGGGGCCAGGCACCAGTGGTCACAGATCAGTCCTGGCACTCTTCCTGAGAGCCTGTGCAGGGAGCGCGGACAGCCCCCCCACTTCCTGCCCACCCCCCACCACATGGGAATTCACCTTGGCCTTTAGGCTGCCTTGGCCCCCTCCCTTTTTTAAAATTTCTATTCATTTTTAGAGAGGGGGAAGAGAAACATCAGTGTGTGGTTGCTTCTCGTGCCCCATACTAGGGACCTGGCCCACAACCTAGGCGTGTGCCCTGACCGGGAATCAAACCGGCAACCCCTTGGTTCGCAGCCCGTGCTCAATCCACTGAGCTACACCAGTGTGTTGGCCCTTTTTTTACAGAGGCGAGGGAGCCCGACCCGAAGGCACAGAGAGCTTGCTCTGGGTCACCCGGCAGCTGAATTATAGAGCTCAGGTTTTGCCTTTTGGGGTGATTTTATCACATGTCACTATAGCATAATAAGTGCCCCCCACACACTTAGTGTCCCTTTTACCTAAACGGCCTTGCCAACTACGTGTTCCGTCTCAAAGCACCTGCCGTCGTAGATGGCAGCCCTGGGAGGGAGCGATCGCTGTTGCCTTTTTTATTGGGGTAAAATAAACATTTACTGTGTGAACCATCTTGAAATGTACAGTTCTGTGGCGTTCAGTACAGCAGATCCTCGAATAAACATTGTGGTTCAGTATCGTTTCGTTGTAACGTGGCCGTAGGAACTTAACTCGTCTGTATCAGCTGGCCCGTGGTAAAGTTAGTTTCCTTATGCTCAGTGTCGCTTAAAGCACAGAACCTGTCAAGGATGCTAAGTGGGGACTTACTGTATTTTGTTGTTGCCTTTACTTATTATTTGTAAACTATTTTTATTTATTTATTTTTAAGATTTTTTTGTTGTTTTTTAGAGAGGGTAAGGGAGGGAGAGAAACATTAACGTGTGGCTGCATCTCATGTGCCCCCTACTGGGGACCTGGCCCGCAACCCAGGCATGTGCCCCAGACTGGGAGTCAAACCTGAGACCCTTTGCTTCACAGGCCTGCACTCAACCACTGAGCCACACTGGCCAAGGCAATTGTTGCATTTATCTAATGTGAATGTAGAAACCAAGTCTCAGAGTAGTGATATTTGCCCCAGGTCACACAGCCAGTTGAGGGCTGACTGAGATTCGAACCCTGATCTCAGAGTCTAGGTCTCTTCCCGGGGTAGCAGCTGCCTGCTGTTGTGAGTCCTGGACCCCACCGAAGCTCCTGCTGCAGCTGGCGGTGCTTGAGGTGCCTGGGGGCTGGGAGAGGGTGTCGTGCCCTTTGCTTGGCTTCCCACTGTTCCCAGGCCTGACTTGCCTCTTCCTCCCCACTCCGCTTTCCCTTGTAGCCTAGGATGGTAAAACCTCCCATTTATTTCCTGCCCGCTTCCTTCCTCCTCTCCCTAAGCCTTAGCACCTTAGCTTCTGCAAACGTTGAATATCCAGTCTGCCCCCAGCCCGGTGGACTTCACACCACGCATGCCATCCCCTTCCCAACGCCTCCGAAGGCACCTGGCAGGGGCTGGTGGCAGCAGGCCATGGGCTGGAGGGAGGTGTGCTCCCGGGGTGGGGGTGGCCAGGGGGGCAGCTCCATTGTCTCCAGCCCCACAGCACTTGGGCCTGCCTGCCCTTCATCGGGAGGGTGGGCAGGGTGGCACGGGCCACGCTAGCTGTTCTGCTTGCTCTGCCACCTTCTGCCCCCAAGGGCCGGGGGCCAGAGAACAAGTGCTTTGGGAACTGCTAAGGGCAGCTCCAGGCCAAAACGGCTTTCACCTCTTCGACTGACAGGTGGTCTAAGGGAGCTCAGAGGCCTTTTGAAGTCATCTGAGTGAGCATGTGGGCCCAGCGTTTACGGAAAGTCTAGAAGTCTGTCTGGGAAAGTCTAGAAGTCTGTCTGACCAGTGGGGCTCTCTGTGACTACCTGCTGGGGCAGGCCCTGGAACAGTCGGTCCTGTTTTTATCTGGTTTAAATAGTGAGGTTACAAGTAAGGTTTTCTTTTCTTTTTTTAGTTTCTCTTGCTTTAAAAAAGGGGGTTTTAAAAAACCACTGACTTATTTCCTTGGTGAGAAGGACTTGCCCCAAAGTTACCCAAGATTAGTGGCTTCCCGGAGACTGGGCCTCAGGTCTTAACTCCTGACTGGTGCTCATTCTGCTACCAGCTCTCGCTTTTTTGGGCTCTGAGCTGCTTGCGTGGGGGAAGGAGATATAGAAGCCCCTCCCCCGATGCTGGCCAGCCGCCCCCACCCCTGTGTTTGGCTCCCGCTCACCCTGGTGTCTGCAGCTCCGAGGCTTCCCCACACCTCTGCTCTCAGCCCCTGTCTGCGTTTCTCGCTTCATCAGGGACGTTTGGGTGTGTGAGTGTCAGTGCTGTTGCCACTCTGAGTGTGTTTCACACCCAAGCTGCTGCGACCCAAGTCCCGTCCCTGGGGAGAGAGGGAGAGAGCCAGTGGGAAAGACAGACAGACAGACACGGGAGTAGACTGGGAGTAGGGAAGCCTGAGAGCTCCACAGTGAGACGGGGGAGCGGGAGAGAGAGGCAGGGCGAGGGCAGACAGAGCGAACAGGGAGAGAGGAACACAAGAGAAAACTGGAGCGGGGTGGGGGGGAGGCTGGTCTGATGGGGGCGGAGAAGAAGACTGAGAGGTGAAAGGGCGATGGGGAGGAACACCCAGAGAGGGGCGGCAAAAGCACAGTGAAAAGATAGACTGGTAGTTTGCGAGAAAGACAGGAGAGGGGAGAGATGGAGACAGGTCTGGCGGAAAACAAGAGGGCTGTTAGAGACCAGGAAATGCCACCTGCCCTTGAGCTGCGGCCCTGTCACAGTGAGCGATGTGCCGAGCCTGCAGTCTGGCGCCCGGTTCCGCTGATGGATGTGGGGGGTCCCGTTGCCAGCGGCCTGTCACATCCCTCCTCTGACTGCCTCCTTCGGAGCTGGGCTCAGCTTGCCTTCAGTGCCCTCCAGATGAGCTTGTGACGGGGACCCCGGGAGTGTGGCATTGGGGGGCGGCCTTGGACCGGTGGCTGTGCAGGGAAGCATCGAGGGGGCCTGTGCAGAGGCAGAGGGCTGGGTGAGCTGCCTTGCTGGCCACAAATTAGGGGCTTGTTTTGGACCCAGTAGATGGAAGGGACTGTGGCAGGTAGTAGATACCACAGAGGTTTGGAGGAAACAACAAACCAGGGCGCGGGGAAAGGGGGACTGGTTGGAGCTTGCCTTCCCAGGGTCAGGGACAAACATCGGGGGCTCTTCTTCTGCTGGCCCCCAAAGTTGTCCCCTGGTGCTGGCTGGTGAGAAGACTCAGGGAGACTCTTGATCATGTCCTAGAAGCTCAGGCCCCGCCACCCTGAGTCCGCCCCTCTCTGGCTCTGGACTGAACCTTTCCCCCACCCAAGAGACAGGGCCTGTTAGGGTGCCTTGCAGCAAATTGATGGAGCCAAAATCTTAGGCTTGGGGGCCGCAAGGGCTGTGCCCCAGGGAGAGAGTGCCCCGGGGCCCCTTTGGTCTCTGGCATTCATGAGAATTTTAGCTTCATAGTTGTTCAGGCAGTTAAGTCCATCCACCTCTCTGAGCCTCGGCGGTCTTACCTGTCGAATAGGAAGAACTGCTCTGGCCTGTGTGGGCATGAGTCAAAGCCATGGCCACGGTGTCCCGTAGGCAGTGGAGCTCTGGGCCAGCCTTGGGTAGTGGCTGGTTCTTACTCTCTTTAGGGTGTGCCCTGGTCCTCTCTGCCGCGTGGCACGTTGCTGAGGGCCAAGTGACCCTCTGGATCATCCACTTACTCAGCG
>PVKM010034291.1:0-15637 GCA_004027735.1 Carollia perspicillata
CTTTCTCCTCATCAGTGGTGGCTAGAGTTAAAATAGACTGAGCCACAAAATCTGACAATGTGGCCTGAAATCCAAACCTACTACTGCTTTTAGTTATAGACATTCATACTGAAGTGTTGATATTTCCACACAAATCATTTGGAACCCTTCTCTTTTTAAAATACACACAGGGCGCATATTTGTATTTTTTTGCCAGTAATTCTATGTCTTGACCCTGAAAGCCTCCCAAGACAGCTCCTGCTGGCCACCCATCCCCCACCCCAGAAGTTCAGGTGCAGAGACTCTTGTCCTTTGGCGGACTAATGGAGACAAGCAGGAAGAGTGGAGTCGGGGATATGCTGCCACCTCAGAGCGTGGTCTCTGGGTGCTGATGAGAGGCTTTACTATGTTCCTCCCCTTCAACAGAGCAGCTGGGAGTGATTTCATACAGCGGCAAAGCCTGCAAACCGACTGCACTGGATTTGAGGAAAACCTGATCTACGTGTGGTAGAGCCAGGTACCCTTTCCACTAGAAACACTTGGAGAGTTGTGGTCTTAACAGTCATTCCTGGATGTGGGCACAACGCAGTACGGTTGCACGGCAACAGGAACAACGACCAGCTGACCCACTGGGTGCGATCCTATCACAGGATGTGTCCCATTGTGACTTGTTCTCTGTGCCTGGTCAGGAAACGTCACATCCTAGAAAATTGCTAGAAATTGCTGTTTTCTATATCACCCAGAAGAATTTGAACCAATGACCAGGATAAGCTGTGTACTGGTCCACTAGCAATTCTACGAAGGTCTTTGCTGAAAGATCTACTGTTCCAAAGCAGGTGAAGGGAGAAACAAATTTCTCTCTGTTTCCTGATGCTGAAAGATTAGGGAATACTTGAAATATTCCCTAATACTCAAATATCCCTGATGCTCAAAGAATAGAGAATATTTTTACCCTTTTCTTGTAAGAAGGAATTGAAATAAACGATTAAACAAAACAAAAGGAAAGAAACAGAAGATCATGGCAGAAAGAAAGATGGATTCACAGTCATTTGCAAAATGCTGCAGTTAAAAAGTTCGATTAAATGCCGAGTCAGTTGTAGACTTTAACCTTCATGGCCCTAATTCAGGAAGGCATCTCTAGCTAGGGTGGCTCTTCTTAGATTCACTAGTTTGGGTTTCTGACTTATTGGGAAGCACATCCTTTGGGTTCTAAGAATGAATTTTGAAATGAGTATTTCTTGATGGCTACTCTCGAGCACTCTATCAGAGGGTTGTCATTTCATGGGATCTATCCCATTTTTCTGTAAAAAGCAATTTCTTTTTCTTCCATGCATGTTTTAGCACCAAGAAAATTTTACTCTGATGACTTCACCCCATGTCATCAATAATGGTTCTCAACCATCAAGGAGGAATTATCCTCTAACCTTAACTTCGGAGAGTAGAGTTTCAGCTTAAATTATGGCCATAAAATACACACGCATTTGCCATCCAATTATTTGTGACCTGTCATGGGTTTCACAGCCACCTGGTAAGCTTCAGAAAATAAAGACCTTTACTGCCAGTGGTATTTCAAAACATCCGGCGTTACCATGATATGCTGCAGTATTCTGAGCCATATAGTTTCTCTTCCTTTGAAATAGATTTCAGGAGGGATGTTTCAAGTTTTAGTCAGACCAAAGAGAAATCCTCCCAGGCAAACATTTCCAAATCACAATGATAGGCTTCCGCAGTTCATTTGAACAAAAGAATCGTGAGCATTATCTAAGTCTTACTGTAATAGCCTTGAAGGATTAAATTTGGACAAGAAAAAGTGCCACCAAGGTTATTTTACATTATAGGGCTTTGATAAGTCTAGAAAAGTATAACTATGTTACAAATCTTTTTGTGCACAATGTATATTATATGTATACATATGAAAATGTCATTTAATAGCAATGAGTAATATAGAACACCCACATCCATTTACCTCTTAGTTGTTTTCAAACTGCTTTCTTATGCTTGGGTTTATTAATGCCTTGGGTTTATTATGTATTCTATTGAATTTTGTAAGCCCAAAGCAAGAATAAAGGAGACAATAAAGGGTATGTGGAGAAAATAATGAAGTAGAAAACAAAGACATATAGAAAGAATCCTCGAAGTCAAAAGTTGTTTCTAAAAAAATCAAAAAGCACTAACTAGTGTAGCTCAGTGGGTTGAGCGCTGGACGGCAAACAGAGAGGTCACCGGTTCACTTCCCAGTCAGCGCATGTCTAGGCTGCAGGCTAGGCCCCCAGCTGGGGATGTGCGGCATGTTTCTCTCCCTCTCTTCCTCCCTCCCTTCCCCTCTTTAAAAAACAAAATAAAACCTTTAAAATAAATAAATAATTAATTAAAGTAGCCAACATACTTTACAATATTTCTTGATTAATCAGTTATTAATAGTTACCTTAAAAACCTTCCCATTCAATAGATCAATTTTTGTTTATCTATTTTGAATCTATATCACTAGGTATTCACAAGCTTAAGATCATTTAACTTCTTTTTTAACTAAAGCTTTAAACCACTAGGTAGAGAGCCTCTCATCACTAAGGAATATTTCTGTCAAAGTTTTTTTTTAATCAAATAGAGCCACAATGACTCTTTTTGTTTAGTGTTTCTTCAGTTTATCTTTTCCATTCTTTTACTTTTAACCTTTTTTAATCTTTCCACTTCATGTGTATCTTTGTAATCACCATACAGCTAGAATTTTTAAAAAATTCATTCTGCTGACTCTCTTAAAAATGGAAATATTTGTGCATTTACATAGACTCTGGTTTCTGATCTATTTCTACCCATTTTGCCATTATCTGTGTACTTTCAGTTTGTCTCATGTATTGCTTGTTCTCCTGCTGCGTGTCTTCCCTACTCTTGGATTTATTGATTTTAGCTCCCTCATTTCATTGTCTTTCTTCTAATAGGTCTTAAATTATGTGTTCTATTTCTATTCTTTTAGTGGTTACTTAAGAAATGTAATGTTCCACTGTTTAAAGTCAATGGTACTTTCCTCCAAATCAATACAAGGACCTTGGATCATTTTAATCTCAACTCTCACTTTCTGAGTTAAATGCTAGTGTTGCTTGTGTTTTTAATTTGCTTTTCAAATTTAAACCTCACAAATAAACATTATCATTAACTTTTATACAATTCTTATTTGCATAGATTTGCCTTTATGTTTACTATCTTCTACTCACCATTTTCTCCTCTATTTTAGACCTTATTCAGATATATTGATTGTCCCGAAGTAAATCCTTTGATGTTCCTTTATTGTTAGTAGTAAACTCTATTTTTACTCGTGAGAAAATACCTTTAATATACCCTCTATTTTTAGAAGATAGTTTTATTATGAATGTATATATATAATAAGATATTTATATGTAAAAAATATATATGTTTACATATATAGGTAAACACACACATATAATTGTAGGTTTTACTTTCTCTGTACAGTTGAAAGACATTATTATACTATTTCCTAGACATCACTGTTTATCTAACTGTTATTCTTCTGTGGGCCATCCTGACTCCTCCTGTGTTTAAGATCTCTTCGGTATTCTCTAGTTGTATTATGATGTGTCTGAATGTGGTTTTATTTTGATCACTTTGCTGTGCACTCACTAGGCTTTCCGAATCTAGGGATCTGAGTCTTGTATTAATTTCATTGCCGCTCTCTCCTTGGAGCCTCTCTTCCCGCCTCATCGCAAGCCCCCTCGGGAACTGAGTTCCCGTGGCACATTCTCACTCTGGTCCCCCTGTCAGTGCACATCTGTGTCCTGTTTTCCTCGTCACCTTTTTGTGGTATGTCCTGAATCAAATTTTAAGAGCTTTCAGTTCACTAATTCTCTCTTTACTGGAATTGAACCTGTTGTTGAACCTCCACATTGAGCTCCTAATTTCAAGTATTACGTTTTTTATTTCTAGAAATCTTATTTCATTCTTTTTTCAGATCCGCCTGGTCGATAACTGATAGTCTCTTTCTCTTCGTCATACAATGAAAGCCTTCTTTTGTATTTTTAAACATATCACATGCATTTATTTTAAATTTTATATTTGGTGATCCCAATGTCTATAATCTCTACAGGTCAGTTTCTGTTTGTGCTGGTACCAGCTCAGAGTAGTTTGTTTCCTCAGTTTAACATCGAAACAATTATTAGCCCATATTCTTTGGGAAACATGTATCAGCCTATACCCTTTGGAACTTGAGAAACTATTAATCTGAGATTGCTTAAAATTAAATTTTAGCCTCAGTGTTTTTTAATTAATACAGATCATATAATTTCTGGCCCCAGATACGCACACATGTGGGCTTATGGTGAGAAATTCTCAGGGGAAAATTTGTTTCTAAAGATTCTGCTCTCACTGGATCAAGGCTCAAACAGGCAAACATTCCTGGCACTTCTTTTCATGGGCCAGCTTTCCTTCTGGTTCATCCACTGAGAGCGTTTCCTTTGGCCGACCTCAGTTTATTCTAGGTCTCTGGCCCTACAGCTCATAGTGGTCGCGTCCCAGCCTTTGCCTACTGACTGCCACGCTGCTGGTCTGTATAACAGTGTTCTACATCCAGGCTCCAGCTGCCCCGGGATCAGCTCTTATGCACCTGTGGGTGAACAGCCCCAGTGTGTCCATCTAGATGAACTTCCGGCCTAGAGCTTGTCTCTGCCTCCACGATTTCTCGTGAGTTTCCTGTGAGTTACGCTTTAAAAAAAAACCTTAAAAACATTTTATTCCATAATCTTACAGGTGCTGTAATGGGAAAGGTTTTTCAGAACATATAGCCAATATCATGTTTATAAACAAAAAATTAGCAGTCTCAATGAGATCATTCTGATACATATTCATTGTCTGGATTTCGGCAACATAAAATGCTATTGAAGGCTCATCTTGGCAAAATACACTAAATAAAAAATGGAAAGTAGAGGAACAATTTATTTATAGAATATAGAATTCTTGAAATCAAACTCTGCAACTATTTAAATAATAGAACTGCCTCTTCAACCCCCATACGTAACGGCTAAGAGGAAGGCAGCTGGTTAGGGTCCTGACACCAAGTCTGTGTTTGGAAGGAAAGCAGAACCACATCCTTGTCCCAAAACCTCTGAGAGAAGCCTGGTTCCCGCCAGCTTCTCCTCAGTCCCCAGGTATGGGAGGAGTATATATGAATTTAATCAAGAAGAAAAATTAGTTTAATCTCTGTCTAAAAAAGAAAGGAATACATTCAGTTAGGTATATTCTGCATTAAAAAGTCTTCATTAAAATTTTTGGCAATGTGCACACCACCTTTTTATTATGGCTCCCCATAGAAATATTCCTAAGGAGAATCTTCAAAACTATTTTGTTATTGTCTAATTTAATTTTAAAGGACTGAGCTGCAGAACCACCATGGGGGAATCAGATTATGCATCAATCACAGAACTGGGTGTTTAGAGCACCAACCTACTCACAGAGGTACTAAAATATCCTGGCAACCAGATAAGAGAGACATCTTTGGTATACATCTTACAGCTGTCTTGAGATTGTCTGGGTTTCTTAATAGGTACTGCCAGTTTCTCAGCTGATTGGTTTGGACAGGGTTTTCACGGATGCTCAGTTCGGGGAATTTCCTCTATATCTAGGGCATAGCACAGTGAAAAAGGCTCTGGGTTTTCTTCATACGATTCTCCTTAAACTACTTGTGATTTCTTGTTTAAAAGCAAATGATAGGGAAAAGGCATCATGAGAAGGATAAGATAAACCAAACTTCACTTTTAATGTTAAAAATAAATTTGTGTAAATAAGATGGTCAGCTGCATTGATACAAAAGTGAAAGGGCAGGAAAATTTTCTTTGAAAAGTAGCTATAGAAGCACAAGGCCCCAAAGCGAGCCTATCCTCCCACACATGGGCAAACAGCCAACCCTAAACACAAGGCACTCTGACAAGGGAAGCATGGAGAAGGCAGTGGGGTGGCACATTCCAGTGATGCAGGAGGGAAAGTAAGGGGACAGAAGTCAGCATCCTTCACCAACAGGTCAAAAATCCAAATCCCCAAGTCCTAGGGGGTGTTGGTATTTCATAGTGTAGCTATCCAAGAGGTCAGAGCAGAAGGAACAGCGGGTACTGATGGGGGTCTGATGAGCTGCAGTTCTCAGTTTGGGGTGATACTTGGGTTACAAGGGTGGGAAAGTTTCTGTTGTAGCAGAACATCCACACCTTACAATAGTGAGCATAAGATAGTTCAACACCCACCCACCCCAGTAAGGCAACAAGAGGATGTTTAACAGTGTAAGACAGAAAGAACAAAAGTACAGGGGAGTAGGGGAAGGCTTTATAGACAGCACCTAACCTAGACCTTTTCCTTTTGCCAAAGGCCAGTGTGATCTGTGTTCACTGCCCCTTCTCACTGAGGCAATGAAACCCTGTGCAGCAGGCAGAGAACATTTTCTCAGAGTTCGTGATAGACACCAAAGAGACTTGGAATCTACTGTAGCAAATTAAAAAGATTGCTATCTAGAGCAGTGGAACTATAATTGGAAAGGAATCTGACTAAAGAAAATATTGATTTTTTAAAAGACTAAATCTTTTCTGCAATTTGTAAACAATCTGTCACAGACCAAGCAGAAGGGGAGTTTAGGACCAGACTAAAACAGAGGATCATTCATTCCCTGTCCAAGGTTCTCGTATTTTCCCTCTTAGAACTCAAGAGGCAAATTCTTAAAGAAATTTAATCCGCCCTTTTTGTTCTGTGTTTTCACAATGAAACACAACTATTCCATGCTCCAACTGTAAGAGACACGAGGAGATGTATCTCCTTTACCGTCTTAACCATTCCAGCGAGTTTCAAATTAATAGAAGAAATACAATAAAGTAAAATTTGCCTAAGTTACCATAAGGATAGGGAGGCTTGCTCAGAAAAGACGAGCTTCTGTCTGTTATGCTATATTTAACAGTATCTAATTCAGAATTTCACATTTTTAGGGTGTGTGCAGAGATCAGAGAGAGCAGAGGTGTGTACTAGAAAGCTCCGGGGGGCAGAGAAAATAGGCCTGTGAAGAAAGCTGTAAAAAGGACGCAGTAGTCCTTAAAGGTGGAAGGGTTCTGGGATTTAATATGACCTAGGGTGACTTTGAGAGATACAAAAGATAATTAGAAAGAAGTAAGTTTATAATACAGTGGAAGAAATTCTGGTCAGGTATCAGAAGTTAAAAGTTACAGAATTAGCTGCTTGGGAAAATAAGGATATAGAAATATGTAAGAAAATCAATTAATTACTTTTCAACTTGGATTAATTTAGGTTCAACGAGCTGTAAGAACAAAAAAACCAGGAGAATGTTTAAATTGTAATGATATATAATATTTAGAAAGAGAAGTGGGTACTTCTCTCAAAGGGAGAAGATCTAAATGGAAGATGCTGAGAGAGGAAAGGATGACTTCTGAGGGACTGGAGGTGGTTAGCCTAGAGGACAACAGTGGGTGGGCATGATGTTCTGGAATATTTTAATGACTGTCTTGTAAAAGAGAAGCTTTAATATTCAATGGGGCCCCAAAATTAGATTTAAAATACTGGGTGTCAACAACAAAAAAGGAAACAATTTTGGCTCATTATGAGGAAGAAATTTAATGGTTAGAGCTGCCCAAAGTGTGGACGTATTTCCCTGGAATATATAATAAAGTCAACATACGTAAGTATATTCTGAGTCCCTGGTCTGGACAGTTCAGAAGTGGAGACTCTACAGTTGGGGTAGGCAACGGTTAGAGTCTCCACCAATACTTTTTCTCCCTTCTAGTCAGTCTCACTATAAACAAGCAAGGTTATTTTCCTTCTTGGCTCTGCCTGAAATTAGACTGGCCAACAACAAACCATGTAGTGACCACAGATAATTTTTTAAGTGGAGTTGAAGTGCCTGGTCAAAACAAGTCACCTCTTTTAATCCTCATGTATGACTTTTCATCTTTTGCTGTAAGATGCTGTGGTGAATACGTATGTAAACTGCTAATTTTTAAAATTACCAACCATATTTGCTAATCATATACAAGTGCACGCTTATGACAATGATGGTACTTGAGAAGGTGAGGATGCTTTGTAACTAAGCTTTGGCGTCTTCCAACAATAACTTTGGATTTCGGGGGAAGTTGACTGGTGTAGATGTGCCTGTCAAAGATGGATTGGTGAGAACGAGAAAAAAATTTTAGCCAGTATCAATGCAGAATTATGCCTATCAGCTAAAAATATCCTGCCCCTTTCAATAACTCAGTGTCATTTACATATGGTTTTCTTCCCTCTTGTGAAATTTTATTAATATTTAGTCCAAAAGTAAAGTGAGTTTAGTATACTATATATGCTTCTTATCCAGTCTTCAAAAATTAGTGAAAGTGACATAAAGCAGGTTCCACGTTACTTGGTCTGCGGACCAGGTCGATCTGATCAGCAGGACTGGGCTTTCCTGCCGCGTTCCTTTGACTAAGTTATGACAGACTTCAGATGTTCTCCAGGCAGGATCAGTACTTACCCTTCTTCAAGCCTTGGGATTTGAGGACTGGTGAGATACAGAAATCTGCACTTTGTAACCCAGCAACCAACTTTCTGAACCACTAAAATATATATCTTCTTTACAGCTCAGCTGACTACTATTTGGGTATCTGGGGGGATTCTATTTGCTTTCCAGTCCTGTGGTAAGCTTTTTGCACCTACAGAAATCTCTCACTACCTGACATGGCTCACTCAGAAAGGTTTCCTTCATCTCTCTTGCCACGCCTCTAACCCTTGGCAGTTGAAAGAACGAAGTGCCTCAAATTAACTTCTAGATCTCTTGTATATTGCTCCTCTCCATTTTCAGAGATGATTTTCATGCACGTGGAGAGGCTTCACACACATCAGATAGAATCTTTTTTACCTCTTCCTTTCTACCTCTTAGCCTGTGGCATACTACCTGCCCAATGCTAAGCAAAAACCCATGGGACACAGTTTGAGGTGCGTGTAGACCTGTTCTGCGACAGAATTATAATCTGTCACACCAGCTCACAGGTAGTCATTAAAGCCTAAAGTGTTTTTGTTGCTTTTTCTTCTCTCTCTCTCTTTGTGGATTCCTTCTCCCATCACTCTGCAAGGGATGAAAGAAGCTGTGAAACTTTTCTCTCTTACAAAGAGAATTTTCTGGATTTCATATATTTAGATTTCATTTCTTCCTTAGCTTTCTGGTGGGCTCAGAAAAAGTGATTTTTGTTGTTAGAGTGAGAGTGATGTGACTAACTAGACCATGAACAGAAGCCTCTATCCAGTTCTGACAACCAAATTAATTTCTCTGAGCCTTAGTCTGTTTATCTATAAAATGACCTATATAGTGGTTTTAAGTTTAAAGGTGATGTAGCTCTATTGTACATTCTCATTCCTTTTCTTTTTCTTCTGTGGGTGGCACTCAGAATGGCATATGGTATGGTCATAAAATCAAACAAACTCACTGCACACCATTTCTTTCTCCCTCATTTACTTGTGCTTTTCTCTTTGTCAATGTTCATCCAAGTTGAACGAATTGACTTTTCACCGGTTGCTTCAGAAAACTCTCACTCATTCTGCAACAGATAGATTTTATTTAGAGCTAAGGGCTTAAGTAAATTAATAGCTGACCCTACAAAAGTTACATACAATTGAATGTGCTCTCTCAAATATCGAATACATTAATATTTTAATGACACCATCTCTGAGCATATAATATAATCAATATATATGAATGAACAATTTTTATTTGACACTCATTCCCATTTTTATCAGCCAGGAAATCTGAGTCACAGAGAATGAAGCTGATCTGTGTAAGGGAGGAGCACAACCACTGGAGAGATCCTCCTTGAACATAACTTTACTGTCTGGGTTCCCTCACCAGTCGTCCAATCCATGCTGCTAATTTATACTGATTTGGGACTCATAGAGGCTACTTTCACATCCAATTCATTACTTTCCAAAGAACAGATCAGACGCATATACTGACAGGGGTGTTCAACCTGTGGGCTGTGGGCCGCATGCAGTCCAGGATGGCTATGAATGCAGCCCAACACTAAATCGTAAATTTGCTTAAAACCTTTTTTTGCTCATCAGTTTTCATTAGTGTTTGTGTATTAAATGTGTGGCCCAAAACAACTCAGTTTTCATTAGTGTTTGTGTATTAAATGTATGGCCCAGAGATGCCACAAGGCTGGACACCCCTGGCAGCATACTAAACTCACTTCATTTTTGGATTAAATATTAATAAAAATTCCACAAAAGGGAAGAAAACCATATGTAAATGACACTGAATTGTTGAAATAGGCAGGATATTTTTAGCAGATAGGCATGATGCTGCATTGATACTAACTAAAAGTTTTCTATTTCTCACCAATCCATTCTTCCCAGGCACAACTATACCAGTCAACCTCCTCCGAAATCCAAAATTATTATTGGCAGATGCCAAAGGGTTATCCCTCTGCTTTCTAAGCAAAAATAATCCTTTTTTTTTTTTGGAATGAGATTCTGATTAAACCCTAGCTAAAGTGAGTCAAGTGCCTTCGTATACACCATGCTCTAAAGGATTATTACTGATGTCATTTATGTGATCACAAGCTGTGTTTAAAGCAGTAAAGAAAGCTAGACTTGGGTAGTACTAACAACACCACTAATCACGCTGCTACGAAAGGGTTATGGGTGCTATTAGCGTCTACATCAGTACCACAATGCTCTGGCAGGGGCACTGTTCCAGGAGAGGGTCTCACAGAGCTCATTTGCTTTCCCTCCTCTGCACTAACTCATGAGAAGACGAAGCAAGGGACTGAGTGGAAGGAAGAAGGAAAGGAGTCCACTGGGACGTGCATAACAAGAGCAGATTGCGGAAGGGATCATTATCATTTCATGCTTTTATTTTCGGATTTAAAAGTTATTCCATCTTTCCGATAACTACATAAGGATCCTCATTTCACTAGTAATTAAGGAAATAAAAATTAAAACAATATTTCTTTTAACTTTCAAATCAACAAAAAATTACTGATAATATCCAATGTTGGTAAATACCATATTTTGCTGTGTAAAAGGTGTACTTTTTGATCAGAGTTTTGAGAGAAAAATAAGGATGCACATTATCCATGGGTAGTACTAATTCTGTATTTATATAAATGTTTTAAATTATTTTACTTATGCTTATTCATTAAAAGTGCAACTCTAGATAGCAATAACAATATCCTTATCTTCAAAAATAAATGCTAAAATTCCTTTATAATACAAAAAATAAGTATCTAATTATAAATAAATAAAACATTGAATTAAGAAATTAAAATGAAGTTTTTTTTCCTGAAAACTTGGGCCAAAAATGTAGGTGTGCATTACCCACAGCAAAATATGCTAAGTGGGAAAACAGATATTCTTAAATATTGATAGTTGGCTTCTGAACTGGTAACACCTCTTAGGGGAGGGTAATTTGGTGATATTAACCAATATTTAAAATGTACCTTGACTCAGCATTTAAAGTTTTAGAAATCTAAACTACAAGATACTCTCACATGTAATTAAAGATGTGTCTTTGGTAGGCAGTTAGGCATGTGCAGAGTAGGAAAAATAGGCCAGGTACGGAAGGTCTCCAGGGCAGAAAGCCTGGGGTATGGAGCAAGGAACAATTGTAGGGTGGGATATTGCCCCCAGGGTGACCTTTACTCCCCTGTCATAGGGCTGGTCATGTGGTTTAGACCTCCTGACCTTCCATATCATTGGTCCTGTGATAGATCCTCTTAGAGGAGGAACGAGGGGGCTGGAGAATGATCTCCTATGACTCCCTTGCATGACCACTCCCTTTAGCATTAAGCTCTAGAGATGACCTCTAGGCCTCAGTGGTGTTTCAGCTCCAGGCCAAGAAAAGCTGCAAGACCAGGCATGGCGATGCTACCACAGGTGACATCAGGACCAGCTGCAGTGACTAATGACCCTCTGATCTGGTGCCAACTGATCACTGGAGACCATGACCCTGAGAGGACACACCTAGAAGGCTGATGAAAATTCTGTTGAGATCCTCCCCTGAGACCTCCAGATAAACCCCTGGAGACAAAGGACTCAGCATTCTCTCTCTCTCTCTCTCTCTCCGCCGCCCCCGTGCCTTTCCCTGTCCACTTCTTTCCCCACGGCCTCCTCTCTTACTCTCTGGAACATGCCCTTGCCTTTCTCCCTCTCCTTCTCCCAGGCACATTCTCTCTTTATTTTTCTAAGCTCCAAGGGCCTTTCTTTTGCCTCTGTAACTCCTTTCTGGAACCCACGCAGCCCGGCTGGCTCACCTTTTCTATCTTTGTGACTTTCTAAATAAATTAAAAAAAAAAATACTCTTGAGTTCCTTGGCTCCAAATTCATTCTTTGCTGAACTCAAGTACCAAGGTTGCTGAACTGAGGTCTGGTAACATTTTGGTGCCACTGTGCTGCTAATACATTTATAAGGATGTTTCTCATAAAATAAATGGAATAATCCAAAATTGGAAACTATCCCTATGATCACTAATTGTGAATCTATCAGTACTACTGTAGTAATTAAAATTCTTTGGTAAATGTACATTTATTGAGATGGAAATGTTTTCAGGATATGTTATTGGGAGAAAAATAAGTTTCAGAACAATATGTATTGTTCCTAGCATTTGCATGAAAAATATATTATAACTATGTATATGAATGCACATGCATAAAAGTTCTGTGAAAAACAAATAACAAAAATTAGCAAAGACTTCTTTTGAAGAAGAGAGTGGGATTTATGTGATGTGTGGGAAGCACAATTTTTTTGAAAAATAACATATTTATGTCTGTATTTGCAATGTTTATATTTACATTAACATTTAATGTTTCTATCCTTGTATTATTTGTGCAATTTAAAAATATAAATTTAAAAACTGGTTGCAACATTGTCACCTCAAATATTGTTTGAGTTTCTTGACTTTTCATGTTCCTTCTTAGTATTTAGAGGTTTTTGTAAAGTAGATATCAGATTTAGAAGCAGCCCGACAAACTTCTTTAATCAGAAGATTTATTATTAAGGTCTTTCCATTGATTTTAACTTTCAACTAAGTTGAGTTGACTTTAATTAGATATTCTACATTAAGAGATGAGTAGAATTATTTGAGTTTAGCAATAACACTGTATATAATCACGGTATTAACCAAAGTTATTTTTTTATGAAACTAGTACCTAACATACTGGTATTAGGATTAATATTTCCCATTCTGAAATCCAAGACAATCTGGTTTGCACTTCAGCAGACACCTTCTCAGGGGACAAAAACCAGAATATTCTATCTTCGGCCTCTTTTGCTTAAGTAGACAGTCCACTTAGAAAGCAGGAATAACAACATTGTAGTATCTTGATTTTAAGCTACTTTGAATCCTTATTAAAAGACCTTATTTTGATTCACAGAATGAAGCTAGGACATACATGTTAATTGTGATGGATATGGAAAATAATCATCTTTTATTTACCAATTCCTCCCCCAACTGTTTTTAAAAAGACTGATATCAATACAAATCGTAAGTAAATAAGGATTTACATAATCATCCAAAGCCTGGTTGACTACTGCGCTTCAGCTCGAGCAAACAAAGCTTTAAAAGAAGGATTACAGTGAAGAATGTGCGGCAGGGGTCAGAGACAGAGAGCAGTTCCTGGCAGCAGCAGTGCTAGTGAGAGGTGATGGGTGGTGGTTCAGCCCGTGCTAGAGCTGACGGTGATGGAGGGAGGGCATCTGAAAGGGTCAAGCGTGGTGTCTGGTCCACAGTGGGTTCAATGAGCATCTGTGAAGTTTAACTGAAGTCAACTTTGCACTAGTCAATATATTCCACAACCAAATGAAACTTCAATCGGAGAGATGATGGGTGTTTTCTAAGTTAGTGTGTTGGATGTGTTTAAACTTCATCCACGGGAGCTATATAGATAAGCAGAGGATTCCTGTGTTTGGTGATGTGTTTGAGTGGGGGAGATAACTCTTTCTGGTTTTCAGGTGAAGCCATGAGTAAACAGATTTATATCAGGAATTTTGGTATAAGATTAATAGGATACAGTAATGATTTCTTAAAAGAAATCATAATCATTGCTGCATTTGGCTGGATATTTATGTGTACTTCCTTCTGAAAATGAATTGGGACAATTGGAAAGTGTCCATATTATGACCTTGGTTATCAAAGGCACAATTAATTGACTGTTCTAGAATACTATAAAATGGTAATCAAATACCATGAAAGAGAGGTGATCATATTTTCTGAATGGAGATATTATTCATTCTGCACACTAAAAAAATGAGATTAGCTAGCTGGTCAAAATCAAGAGGTTGATATTTGGGTTTTCTTTCCTGCTCCTTCACAGATGCTCATGGTCCCAGTGAGTGGCTGGCAGTCTTTCTCAGCTGTCAGGTACTGAGATAAAGCCTAGGAACTGTGCTATTCTCCACTGTGTTATTACTTTCCATTTTGTAACATTAAATTATTGTGGTTTTCAATATTTTATGAGGGTTATTAGAAACTTGGGAAGAGTTTAAGTTCATGAACCAGCATGTACTAAAGGCACATCCCCAAACCACAAGGAGGATAAAGGCTTCTTAAAGGGATAAAGCCAGGTAAGTAAAGGACTATTTGCCACTACATAAATGACAGCTCATTTAAATCAGGCAAAGTGATCAGACCTGTGATCCATATATAACTGCTTGTAAGAGGAGAAGAGACCTTTGAGGGTATTGGAACTAACGAATAATAATGAAAATAGCCAAATGCTCCAGCTCATAAAAGCCTATCATTCAAGAAGTCACTGCAGTTAAGTCTAAATAAAGAGGGTGGATGATGTCTGTGCTGTATTCTTCCGGGGAGACAGGGGGGCTGGTGCAGGGGCTGGAAGAACATCTGCCCCCCTTCTTACTGTGAAGTCAGGGTCTGCAGCAAAGAATGTGTGCACAGTCAATGAAAAGCCAAGGAGAAGACCATGAAACAGTGATGCATTGATTCTAACTGCTTGTAATGAATCCTTCTGCTGTGAAAACTGGAAAGGAAGGACTGGTGGCTGGATGGGCAGGGAAATAAATTCTTTCAGAATGATGATGTGATGGAGATAAGAGGAAACAAGGCCCTCAGATCTGTACTCTTGAAATTACAGGTACTTTTTACTTGTCACTGTCCTCCTCTTGTCTGGGAGCGTAGAAGGGGTAACAGAAGGGAGAGCATCTTTGCTCAATTAGATATCATTTCAAGAAGCCCTCAAAATGTGCTGGCTGACTAAATGAATGAAATAATGTGTGAATGAACACATGAAGGAAGAAAGGAGTGACTAAGGTAAGATAACTTAAATTTAGATAAGAAAAATTGAAATAAGTTGTAATCAGATCAGAGCCTTCTAGAAGGTTCTGTATGAAATATAGGCAGAACTAAAATTATAAAACTGTAGGCCGGGAACGGGTTGCTGATCCCATCAATTGAGAGACACTCTGAGTATAGAAACACATTTAAAGTGTCTTTCCTAAAACAGCATTGAAATAAAAAGAGAACCAACTATGTGGGAAAACATATTTGCCAATGATACCTCAGACAAGGGTTTAATCTCCAAAATATACAAAGAACTTACACGACTCCACTCTAAGAAGATAAGTAACCCAATTAAAAAGTGGGCAAAGGAATTGGACAGACACTTCTCCAAGGCGGACATA